>JABXWE010028067.1:0-15997 GCA_014611495.1 Limonius californicus
ACTACACTGTACCGTTCATAGTAGATGTTCAAAGTGTCCACCATTTACAGCATGACAATGATGAAGTCGTATCTCAAATTCATTTATTGCATTTTGAATCGTTTCTGGTGTGATAGATCTAATCTCTGTTCTTATACGGTCTTTTAGAGTTTCGATATCGTCCGGCATATTGACATATATCTTACTTTTGAGATGGCCCCACAGAAAAAAATCAAGCGGACTTAAATCTGGTGAGCGAGCTGGCCATTCTACTGCACCTCTTCTGCCTATCCATCGATAAGGGAAAGTATTGTCAAGGAACTGTCGGACATTAATTCCGAAATGAGGGGGAGCCCCGTCTTGTTGCAGCCATATTCTGTTATGGGGTACATCTGGATCTAGTTCATTAGGAAATAAAACAGCTAAAGCAGGAACTAATTCGAATCTTAAAAAATCTAGATAAGAATTTGCTGTTAAATTATCTTCTATAAAGAAAGGTCCTAGAATCTGGTTTCCAATGATTCCTGCCCAGACATTGACTTTCTGCTGATATTGGATGTGTCCTTCTGTATACCACCTAGGATTTTGCGAAGACCAGTAGCGCGTGTTTTGCTTGTTAATGGTACCATTTAAACAAAACGTTGCCTCATCAGTGAAGAGGATATTTTTATGAAAATTTGCATTTTCCTGAAGCCTAATTGTTACGTCTTCGCAAAACTGCAATCTTCGCTCTAAATCATCTTCTAATAATTCTTGAACTACACAAGGTTTATACGGATGCCACCTCTCCTTTCTGAGAACTTCGTGTACAGCAGATTTCGTTAAAGTATGTTCTCGAGCAATTTGTCGAACAGAAACATGCGGATTTTCCACGACAACCAACATCACATTTTCTCGTTGTTCATTATTTACAGTTTTAGGTCTGCCCGTTTTTGGAAGATCTTTGACAGAACCCGTCTCATGAAATTTATGCAAGATTTTACTTACTGTAGACTGAGTAATAGAGTATTCGGGGTACACGTTATTAAACAAATTGCAAACTTCTTGCTGTGTTCTCCTTCTGTCTCCATATCCCAGCATCATTAAAATATCGATACGATGTTTTTCTGATAAATGGTCCATAGCAAATCTTATCTTTTCTAACTTTATTGTAATCACGCTAATCAAAATGTCAAATTAATTAAACAAACAAAAGTGTATCAAAAGTGTACCGACCATAATGTGACTAGATTAGATTAGATAAACATTGAAATAAACTTTCAAATACTTTTTTGCGTTTTAATCAAATCTTTACTAATGTAAGTGTATTAATGTTCTACATCATTGAAAAGAGAAAAAAATTCTCTATCAAATGAGTACAACAAAGGGGTACCTTTCGATTAAAAAAAATTGAAGTGTAATTCGTTGCGCTTTTGTTCTTTTAAAGAATAGTTATTTAATATTGCCCTGTAATGTGAAACAAAACACTAAGCAACTTTTATAGAAAACATTTTTTCATAAAATGCATATTTACTGAGATATATACGATATTCCATACTTTTCGGACACCCTGTATATGCATCAAGGCAATATGTACGTGATACAGATAATGTACAGTTAATTGCAAAATGTTTCGTACGGCTCTAAAAAAAGTAGGCTGAATTTGTCCAATTTTAGCATTTTGAGTTGTACTGAATGTCTGAATTGCATCTGAATTGATTACCATGACATATTTCAGTAGCGTTTTTTTTTTTTGGATTTTATTGGGTAGGTAATGAATGTTAACAGTAAAAATAATTAGGTATTTCAATTTTAAAACGTTAATATTTCGTTGAACCCCCATTTTCCTCCAACACACTTGCTAGTCTTCGATTCATTGATTCGGCCAAACTTAGCGTGTACTGTGGTAAAAGAGTTGCCCAAGCATTTCGAATTGCTTCGATCAATTCATCTCGATTTCGAGGTCGGAATTCATGCTTGTATATTTTCTTCACAATATACCCCCAGATGTTCTCGATGGGGTTGCAGTCGGGACTTCCTGATGGCCAGGGAAGAAGTTCAACGTCGTTTTCTTCCATCCATCTTTGAACAATTCTTGCTGTATGAACGGGAGAATTATCCTATAATACTTACATATAATGGTAAGCATATCTACCTATTGCCTATATTGTATAAAAGACCTGCTGGAATATAAAGTTATGGTCGGGATATCTTTCTCTAACAGACGGAAGCATAATGATATTGAGCATGTCGATGTATTTTTGACCAGTCAGACGTCCATCTATAACGTGGAGAACCCCAGGACCTTCGCTAGAAAACCACCCCCAAACATGAACTGAAAAACGTCCACTTTGCTGGTGATGGTGCAAATAATTTTGGTTAAAGCGTTGGCCTCGGGGACGATATACTTTAAGCCTGGCATTATTTGCAGACTGAAAAATTTTCTCATCACTAAACACAACTCGGCTCCAAAACTCATTATCTCTATTAATATATACGTTGGCAAAGTCCAACCTTCCTTGCTTATTTTCTTCCGTTAAAAAAGGTTTCTGTGCAGCTACGGAGTTTCGTATACCTCCTTCTCTTATGCGTCTTCCTACGGTGTAGGTGGAAGCGGGAAAGTTGGTCTCTTCTTTAGCCTTCGCGGCAATGACGAACGGATTGTCCCTTACGTAGTTTACCAAGGCTGCGTCTTCCTCCGGAGTGGTCTTCCGCTTCCGGCCTGCACCCACAGCACGAGTCAAAGACTGCGTATTTTCCCACTTCTTTTTAAGACTCTGGATGGTGGATTTCTTTGAGTTCAAATGATCTTCTGTACGTTGCAATGACCATCCCTGGCTTAGTTTGGCAACAGCGATTGTCTTTTCATCGTTGGATAGCATGTGGTGCGGCATTTTCAACGTTCACTTCTCTTGACTTTGACAGTGACAATTTCAAATTTTTAATCAATTTCGAGTCACTGCTGAAAGCATTATTCACATAGAAAAATTTTGCCGTACGAAACATATCGCTATTAACTGTACTCCTACATATAAAAAATGTTATCTTCCTCACATAGTGTACTGTTCTATACATATGCAAGTTCACCGATCTTTTATTTATTCTTTGAATCACCTCGCTGTTGCGTATGAAATTTTATATAGTATCTGTGCATCGGAAAACATATAATAAAACAAATCTAAGAGTATTGAGTCTGTATAAGTAAATCAACTGGTCTGGCGCTATTAAGTTTAAACCTGGAGGCTGATGATGATCGTGATGCTGAAATTTTACGGTAACCTTTCAAAAATGCCTCTTGTTTATTTTTTAACTGCACAATATATTAGCACAGAATAATACACTAACATATTATTCTGTGATACTAGCAGACAATTATTGTACATATTACATTAAATGATTTGACTAAACGCAGCAATTTCTCCGAATTATCGCGAACTATACAGGCTGCAGGTATTACCCATAGAGTACCTTATGTTGTTTTTAGAAATTACTTTTACACGAGAATATTCTTGTGAAATTACATCGACATCAACTTAGCTTTTCAAAAATATTCGCTATATATGTTTTTGGATATTTTTGATTAGTTCGATTTCAGGCAGTTTAAAATAAAGTTTCCTCAAAGCAGTAAACTTTTTTCAAACAAAAATTCAGTACTTGTACAATTATAATATATCAATATAATCTAAAGTTTACCTATTAAAACTTAAGAAAATGTATTTGAAATTAGTTTGTCCGTGCTTTCGTTAGGCAGGGCTGTGGAGGCGCAGTTCAGGAGGAATTTCTGGTCAGTGGATTCAAAGGCGGAAAAGTATGTACCTACTCCCACTCTGAGTCTACATTTAAATTTTTATTTCTGTTTTTAGTAGAGTACACATTTTGACTCCAATATTATATATTATTTTCTCTTTTAGTATTTAATTTTCTCGGAGCCGGAGTCGGAGCTGGAGTCGCAGTCGAACTATTAAAATAATTACGAGTCAGAGTTACAGTCGATTTTTTTAAGGACTTCGCAGCCCTGTGTAGATGTTTGTTAACAGGAAATAGATTTATAAGTACGTTCCTCAAACAAAACCTTGGATAAAATTATGCAACAGTAATAAGTTCGTAGTTATTATTAGAAATATGTCGACGCAAAATTAAACTTAACATGTATAAAAATCTTAAATAAAACGGTCATTGAAAAATATTGCTATAGATAAGTAAATAATCGCATGTAGATAAGAATAAGGACGTTTATCGTTTGTTTGCATAGCATTAACCGTTGCCTTTTCTCAAAGAGTTCAGGGAATTCCAACGGTCACCATACCAACCTCCCGATAACGGTAACAGCTTGATTAGATACACGATGTCTCAAAATTTCTGTCCATGCTCTATACATGGAGAAATAGACTGCTTTAAAATAAATAACACTCTCAATAGAAAAAAATCTATTGGTTCTCCAAATTCTACCTCTAAATAGAAAAAAAGTCGACGGGGATAATACGAACTTATTTGAATAAAAGCTTGCAGAAATAGCCTTAAATTGCTACAGTATGCAAAATATTGCAGTTCATCGACTCAAAAAGTAAGTCCTAAATAGTTTTCTATACACGGTACTTTATTTTCTATTGCACAGTAGAAGCGGCCCATTCAAAAGTACTTGCTCGTGTTCTAATTTAATCCTGGATTTAACAAAATCATCACTAGAACTACGAAGGAGCAACGAGTGTATTTTTTTAGGGCAACCTTTTTTCATATTTTGGTTACAAATTTTTAGATTTTGAATGTAATGGCATTCTAATTTTTGCATCAAAAATTAAGTCACAGCAACAAAAGGCCCGTTAACCATGTAGTTTACCACCGCGTACACCAGATTTTTCACTAATAGATTTTCTTGTTATAAAGGTTTATTGGAGACACGATGCACGAAAATAAATCTAATATAATCGGAGTAAAGACGAACCAGTACGGAAATGTGCATAAAACTAATTAATAGTTAATACTGTATGGTCATTTTCGATTTTTGGTATATTATATAGAGAGGTGATAAAGGTTCCCACAAAATTAACAATTTTGTTATTGAATGTTTTTTAGGAAAACCCCGAAACACGTCAATTGTATTTTTTAAAAAGACATTCCCTAATGTGAACTTTTTCTGACGTTATCATTAATGTTTTTAGATGGTAACCCTATTTTTCCCTTATTTTGAAAGACCTTCTCACCAGTTAAATGCTAATATAAAATAATTGGTGCCACACATAAAGTTTTTTGAGAAAAATCCATATAAATATAAAAAATTTTCATTTTATTTCTAATTAAGATAAGAATATTATGAAAAAAGTACCTAACAGAAATGTTCAAATTGTTCATTATTAACCAGTCAGCATTGACTAGAACGTACGTAAACACTTTGTATCGCACGCTCAGTAATTTCCGGGCTAATATTTTCCACTCGCGCTTTCACATAACCCCATAGACAAAAATCTAGCGACGTTCAGTCAGGCCGCTCAAACGGGCCTCGCCGTTTTTTCTATGTAGACATATGAAATCGCGAGTTTATATTAGGAAGCCAAACAATTTATACAATTTAAAGCGCCAGAATCGTTTAGAAATGGAAAGCATCATCTCGGATATTACTGAACGTGGGATGCGAAATGTTTATACATTTGCTGATCGTGCTGGCCAATGTCAACTGGTTAATGGTGGACAATTTGAATATATCCGTTAGATAACTTTTTTCATAATGTTCCTGTTTTCAAGAACATAACAGAATTTTTTCACTGTATGTTTCTTTTGCTCAAAAAAATTGATACTAATTTTTTGTGTCGCCATTTAACTAGGGAGAACGTCTATCAAAATAAGGAGGAAACAATAGGGTTGCGTTCAATAACAAAATTGAATTTTGTGTGAAACTTTATCACCACGCTGTATATTTCCTAAGATGTTTTCCAACAGATTCATAATGTGGTTGTTATAGCGATCTAATTGTTAAAGTAAATTTGTTAATAAACATTCTGTCGTATTATTCAAAATTCTGCAAGTTTTTAAATTGGTATTAGAAACCAGAAACGCTTTTATTAAAACGGTTAGTTTTGTGTTCATCCCTCTTTTTTTCCAATAACAATGTTCGGACTTGCATAAAGCACAAAAAACTGTATAACTGTATGCTGCTGCCAATAGTACGATACATATTAATTATACTACTTGCATTTACTCCTTTGCGGCCAGGAGACTGGCTGCGAATTATGAAACATCATGTATAAAAGTTAGTTAGTTGACTAGGAATGATATGCGTTCTCGTATTTCAGTTATCATAAATATTAAAAGGCTATTACAATATGTAATGCATACAGGCAGGCTGGTTTTGTAGTTATTATCTTTTCCACAGCGAATGTGTTAAATAGTTATGGTAGAATAATCATTTAATCTCATTTCTTGATTATATTTGTCGTTGCGGGAGTTAATTCACTACCTGCCTAAAAAATCAGATATTTTAGATACAACTTAATAACAAAATAAATATGAAGGTATTCATAAAAAAAATTGATATTTAAATATATTATATGAAGATTTTTCTGACTAATAAAACCGTGGTCTTGAGTAGTGCTAAAATCAGTGACAGAAAACTATCCGTGTTTTATTTTACGCTTTTATCGTTATAAACAAGTAGTCACCGGCATAATGCGGCAGAGAATCTGTTATGTTTATTATGCAAATATTCAGGGATGGAGGATGCATTTTAGTTAACCTCAATCAATTGTATTCGATAGGGATTGATTAAATAAGGCCAATGAAGCAGCCCAACAGCGAGATTTCTATCGGCAATTAGATTTATTACACTACCGACGATAAGCAGCCGTAGGGGCAAGTACTACTATTTAAAATTTACAAAAGTACATTCGTAGACGATTTTTAATTCATTATGTACTGTATTTTAAAATGTAAACACTTACCGAATGATCTAGTTACTGCACCAGCAACAGCTACATAAACAAACTAAACTAACCACAGATAAGCAAACGAAACACAATCACACCAACGCCAACGCTGGACAGAGCATTGGCCTTGAACCTCTGAACAGTTGCTGACATGCTGTTCCATGCGGTTTTACAATCTACACCGTTGGGCAAAAGTAGAATATTATAACGACGTAATGTGCATCAGCAATTACGCATATTGGTTGTCACGAAAATATGCCACTACTTCACTTAGAAAAATATGCAGAACAATTCGCTTTGCGAAATTATCATACTTCAAAATACTTTTGCATATTTATTAATATATACAGTGTGTCCTAAATTCTAACCTTAATGTGAGAATTTTGGAAAAGTTAAGTGAGACGACTGCGGTTAATCAGGAAAAACACAATTATTTTGTGAAATAATACATAACTTCGAGCAGTAAATTTACATGTAACACCCATTGCCAGAAATCCATAACCCGTGAAAAAACTAACTAAAAAATATAACTTTTCGGATGGGGAACATTTACTACTTTCTTTCTGTTGATAATTAGCTATATTACTAAAAATATATATTGGACAAAAAATCTGCAAATTAAATGTGGAAACACGAAACTAGAAATAGTTAGTGAATACGTATATTTGGGACAGAACATAGGATTTGAAATAAACAGTCAAGAGGCTGAGATAAAACGCAGAATTCGACTTGGCTGGGCTGCTTTCGGGAAGCTAAGATACAGCTGAATTGGCTCAACATTTAAAAGCAAAAGTATACCACCAATCTTCTTCTTCAAACGCCGTCTTCATTCCGAAGGTTGGCAATCATCAAGGCAACCTTATCTTTTGAAGCCGCCAATATAAACACTTGGTTATTGGAGCAGTTATACCAGTCTCTAAGATTTTTCACCCACGAATGCCGCTTTCGTCCTATACTTCTTTTTCCCGTAATCTTTTCCTCTATAATAAGCCGAAGCAAGTGATACTTCTCTCCTCACGTGATGTATCCGAGGTATTGAATCTTTCTCTTTTTAATAGTTAATAATATCTCCTTTACTTTTTTATCACGTGCTAAGACTGCGATGTTTGTAACTCTTTCTGTCCATGCTATTCTTAAGATACGACGGTACATCCACAATTCGAAACTCTCGATCTTCTTAATATCTATCTTATTCATTGTCCACGTCTCCACTCCATAATAAAGTACCGACAGTACGTAACATCTCGTGAGTCGGACTTTTAGTTCTAGACTTAATTCTCGTCCACATATTAATTTTTTCATTTTCATTAATGTACTTCTTGCCTTTTCTATCCTTATTCGTATTTCGACAGAGCTATCCTCCAAAGAACAACCAATGTATTCTCCCATATATAACTTACGGATCGGAAACTTAGTCACTAACAAAACATTCCATCCACTTATTACAAACAGCACAGCGAGCGATGGAACGAGCCATGTTAGACTGTAACGTGCTGCGATTTCTTGCGCCTGGTTAATTGGCATTTAAAGTTTCAATACGGCATTTTGGATTGCATATTTAAGCTTTTGACTAATTCAGATTTGGCATTGTGGAGGTTTCGTGTACTCGTGTATTTCCGGTTCAGGAAATGGTGAATTTTGAATTTTCCGTTTGAAATAGAACTGTACGAGTTCTCAAAGACGGTGCACGTGTTTTGAGTTAATTTTAGAAGTCGTTTTAAGACTTGGACTTGGGAAGTTTTCTTATTTGAATTTTCAAGACACATTTGGGAAGTTCTTAGGCATCGATGGAGTGATGTGAGTTCCCGGGGAGTTGATCCCAATCTGAGTGCAATTCTTTTGAGAGAGTTTTCATTTGCCAGTTAACATCTTTTGGTAAGCATAGAAAATCCAATTTCTCCTGTTTCACTTCTATGACTATTGAAATTATTTAGGCGATTTGGCTGGGGTTAGAATTGACAGAAATTACCAGTCATTTGTGAAAAATCAAAGAGATCCTGTGGGTTCGAGACAAGCGGAATTATCTGCCGTGCAGCGAACGCGTACGACAGGTGTGGATCGAGATAACGAGATCGCAGGTGTGTCAATTCCTTTCATATTCAATTTTCACATATAATTTCGAGGATACGAGGGGTTCTGGAAAAATATTAGTTTAATAGTAAGAAATCGTAGTAAAACTTGTAATTATATACTTAAATTGATAACAAGACTAAGTACACTTTAATTAGTGGATGTTTAAATTCAATTGATTTTGTATTTTGTAAATATTGGTGATAATTTTTTTGAAATACTAGTAATAATTGTTAAATGATCAACAGTATAATTAATTTTCTTTTATTGATTTATTGAGCGGAATAAATGCTTCGTAGTCTAGTAATCATTTCGCATTATTGCGTTCCCGATATATTAAAGAATTTTGTTTTATTAAATTGTTCAACGGAAGGTACTGTTAGCCATGATTTGTTAAATACTGTTATATTTATATATATAAATATATCTTTATTGAATACCTATTTTAATTTCAAGAGGTTGTGTCAAAAAGATTGAGTTGCATGAATCTTTATATAAATTGAAATTTCGTAATTTATTGTTGTGTTTTATTGTGTCTTGGGTTAACATAATTTACTTTCGTGACAAAGTGAGCAATTACCGAAGCAAGGTAGGTCAAAACTCCAGAAAGGTTCCTGTTTACCTCGTGTTATTTTCAAGGACGAAGGATGTTTTAAACAGGTGGCGCCTAGGCTTATTAAACCCCCCCTTCTTCGACTGTAGCTGGTCGACCCGTGTCCTTGATACCTGGACCTTGCATCGTAAATGGTAGTTTCGGTTGTATTGCTTCTATTTAGTATAACAGAATTGTCGCCGTCGATTTGACTAGGCGTTACAAGACGTTAGTCTAAGAGTCCACATGACAAATAATTGGGTGAGGAGTAAGACAAACGTGGAAAATGTAATTGAAAGAGTGGCAAGATTAAAGTGGCAGTGGGCTGGTCATGATATTCGTTCAGGCGACGACAACTGGACAAAACGGATAACAGTGTGGCAACCACGAACAGACAAGGGAAGTACCGGAAGGCCTAGGATCAGATGGGTCTTAGAAAATCCACTGGAAAGCTATGGCAAAGAGAAGCGGTGGATAGAGGAAAGTGGAGAGAAATGGGGAAGGCGTACGTCCAACGTAGGACACACACAAGCTCAAGGAGAGAAATAGAGAGAGAGCCATTGAAACATCAAGATCTCCACAAGAAGCACCGCAATTAAAAAAAAAATAAATGAAGTTTTTGATATGTTATTCATTAAATTACAAACACCTAATTTACAGCTTCCTAGATTCGATAATGTTCTAATAAATACAGCAACATTAGCTATCCGAACGAACTCTCTGCTGATATTTCCCCAAAAAGGGATAATAATGAAAATACTTAGAAATACTCCAAGGCGCTAGACAAGGAAAAGGGTAGAGAAGACCTGCAGTTGCAGCCAAGACACCTCAACGCGCAATCAGCAGGGGAACGCCCGCAAGCAGCCGCCATACACCACAGCGCTGGGGAAAGTAAAGCGTTAAGAACTGCAAGTGCAGCCAAGACACCTCAAAGCTCAATCTGCAGGAGAAGAAGACTCGTAAGCATCCAAGATACCTCAAAGCCCTGGGTAAGGTAAAAAGGTAAGGAATCTGTGAAACGACTGTGCTCCTTGGCGGTTAGATTCAAAATAATTCAGCGACAACTTACTAACAGAATTTTATATACCTATTGATTCTGAAAGTAATAATCTTTCTTTAAAATAATTACATTTTAGCAGGAATGTTAGGGACTAGACTAAACAATTTCTTTGCAAGATCAGTAGACTGAGCCCTTCCCAATCCCACACAACTATCGAAACCAGAAGCAAGGAGAGCCTCTAAAGGAAACAAGTAAAAAACTCATACAGAAATTTCGCAAACTGAAATACTACTTGAAAACCAAATCAGAACTATTAGGAATGTAAGTAATTAAAACTTTAACAGACATTGGTGTTATTATTGAAGGACTTCTTTATAAGCCTAAGCGATAGAAACCACTAGTTTAGATATAACTTAAATAATGTTGGAACTATACAACATCCTTGTCGGAGCCCTTTCGTTAATTAAATTATTCGTAGATTTGTTGACCTAACTTTATCTGCCTTGACATACCTATGTATAAGTTTTGTACAGCGCTACTGACTTCTGCTTTCCCCATAGCTTGCCATACGGCAAGCGGTACGCTGTCATAGGCTTTCTGTAAATCTATGAAGATTAAATGTGTTTCGAGGTTGTGCGACATTCTCGTCGTCCAGCGCAAAAGCCGCACTGTTCTTCGACGCCCTCTATCTCCATTTCGATTATGTTTTTCAGTATTTTACCATACAGTCTAGCTAAAGTATATATCACGCTTCATCATCAACAGCCTTTTCGTACCACTGCTGGGCATCGGCCTCTTCTCTGCCATGTGTTTCTCCTCAGCGCTAAAGTAGAAACACGGGGGATCTACAGTTTAACGTCGAATCCGAACGACAGAAATTCCAGAGAAGGTTTTTAGCATAAAGATCCCACGGTTGCAAGCCGAATTGGGAAATTGTGTGTGGTGGGTTGCAGACTAGATTTTATAAATCTGCATAGTTCTGCTTGGGTTTCGAACCCAAGCCAGAATCGACGTTTTATTCAGAAAGCGAGCGCTCTACCAACTGAGCTACCACCACACACACGCTTAATCCCCGATAATTAGAGCATTGGCTTCTATCGCCTGCTTTGTATACGCTGGTTCTATAAGCTTTTTTTCCATTCTGGTGGCAGTTCTTCGCATCTTAAAAACATGTTAACGACGTACGACGTATACTACCTTCCCACGGCAATTTCTTAATTTGAGGACTATTAAATTTTAATTACAGAACATTGCAAACCAACTTTAAAGTTTTGTCAGCAAGAAACTACAGTCATGAGTATTGTTCACTTTACACATTATCTAGAAATAATCTTCAAAATCAAATATCCTGCACAAGTCCACCGAAAAACAGACATAGGAGTTGTTAATCTTACATTTTTTCCAAATAACCTTGCCAAGCTGCATTATATATATTTCTGCCAAACCAAACTACCACATTGATCTTGGCAATTGGTTAAATAATGTCTACGGCTCATATTTTAACTGGAGGTTTTAATGGACCCATTTCATTTTGATGCTACAATACGGTATAAAGGCGAGAAAAGTAATTAAACAAATAATAGAAAACGATATTCTACTACTTAACTATGAATTTCCAACTCAATTGTACATCATGTGTTATCTTGTATTTGGACTGGACACTGTTACTACAAAGCACCAAACATCAAATTTTAAATCCCCGGTAACACCAACCTCTACGATTCCTACGATATCAAGATTTCTATACATAACCAACAAATCCCCTTCAACGAAGCCGGAAACACCTTTTAACATATGTGCCCTACACAGTAATATTCGAAAATCTTGAAAAAAGTCCGCAGACGTTTCAACCTTCTTCGATGCATTCAAAGTTTTTTCCAAAGCTACGATTCCCAAACTCTTTTTCATATACACATCATGTCCCGTCATTGATTACCGAGCCCCTCTATATGCCACTATTAAAACGCATCTCCTCCATCCAATCGCAGCATGCGATAGGGAAATGTTTTGAATTAGACTAACAACTGTAATAAAAGTTGTCAAAATAATATGCTCAACCCTAAATAAAAAAGCTTTTATGTTACTTACAATGAAAAGTTGAGTATTTTATTCTATTACAGAACTATGAAATTCCTAAGCGTTCTTGAGCTTTAACTAAGTTATTTGGAAAACTAATAGACTCTTCCGGAAACCAATAGTTGGTTGTTATTTATCATTATTTCTTAGTACCATTAACCATCATTAAATTTAACTTTTCGTAAATAACTGCAGTAATAACTATGTAATAGCAGCAAACCAAGTCGATCCTTCTATAACAGGGGTCGGCAACTTTTTCGATGGATGGGGCCACTTGAGTAATCAATAAATGGTGGCGGATAGGTGGGGGGCGGACGCTATGCGAGACCTCTAACAAAAGGTTTTTTGTAAGCTTAACTATGAAACCAATGACGTTTAACGCTTATGTCGCGAGATGGTATATTTTTTGATTGACGAAACATTGAATCCGCTCTTGCGGGAAGAACATTGTAGCCTGGATGACAAGACTACAGGATATGTACCCTTCATTCAGTGCGTTAACTGGGGTGGCGGCCGTCACTACACTTCCGGTGAGTACCTATGAGCTATTGGCGTTCTCGTAGGTTCTATTTACCACGTCCCAGATTCAGTATTAAACAATCACTTCTGGGATTAGTCAAACCAATAGAAGCAACTAATCGAAATGTGACAGCCAACAATTGAAGTAAACAAACAGGAAAATTTTTGATGCATTTAGAGAGAAGTGGGGAGGAAAAATGGTTTCGAAAAAATATACCACTTCCCGGGTAGTGTTACAATTCTTCGACCTCCCGACTTAAGTGTTAATATTCCGACAATAATAATAATAAAATAACGAGTAAAACCAAACGCAGGCTGCATCAAAAAGAGTTTTTTGACGAAACTACGTCGCACGAAAGGTCATTGAGGGCCGAATTTGGTCCGTGGGCCATGGGTTGCTGACCCCTGTGCTGGAAGACTGGTGTATCAGTTTTTAAAAGTGCACAGACTGGACTTCGGGGGTTTTCTTATCCTCTAAGGCTAGTAACCTTTCGGGAAAATTGTATGTCAACAAGTACTGTCCGTGCTATAATTTTTTTGCGTGTATTAAGTACCCAAGGAAACGTATCTATGAGTTGCCAGACTGTACGACGAATAAAACGGTCCATATTATATGTCTAAAAAATAGATACCTACGATAGAAAAAAAGGAACGGTATTCTAGGGATACAATAATAGCTATGTTCAGGATAAAATAGTTCTCGCGAAGAATAAAAATAAAAACTGTTAAGATAATTGACAGGCTTTCACTGATCGGTAAAACTAAACTAACTTTCATTTTTAATACTATCTAAGACATGTTATTAGTAAAAACTTTAATAGATAAATCAAACATGAGGCTCCTACAAAGTTATAGTAAATTATTTCATTTAAGTGTGCATACATTTTTGAATACATGTGTATTTTAAACCTTACATAGGGGACCGCGGTAGAGTAATGGCCTCAGCGCTTGGCTTCGGAGTTATTCTACCAAAGTCGCTCAGGTTCGAATCCTGAGCACTGGCACTTTCCCACGGTGTTTGTGGTGTCTGGGGCATGGGGTTTTTCAAGGGTGGGGCATGTTAGACCTGTGAATAGCACGAAATGTGCTGAGCCGGGATAAGCTGGGAGGGATGGGAATCTTACTCAGTAGATTATTTTGGACAGTTGTAGATCCACCCCCCACCACTTGACCTTCAAGCTCAAGGACAAGGTCATTGTGCAAGGTCAAGACCATTGTTGAAGGTCATTGCCAAGGTCATTGAGCAAGACCAAGGTCATTGTGCAAGGTCAGGACATTGTTGAAGGTCAACAAGCAAGACCAAGGTCATTGTGCAAGGTCAAGGACATTGTTGAAAGTCATTGCCAAGGTCATTGAGCAAGACCAAGGTCATTGAGGAAGACCAAGGTCATTGTTGAATGACAAGGAGAAGGACAAGGTCAAGGACGAGGACACAGATCAAAGGCAAGACCATGTTCAAGGTTAAGATCATTTTGTTGCATGGCTAGGACTTTTTTATATCTTTTATTTTTAAAAAATACATAGATGCAAATATAATTATTATTAAGTTAAGCGTATCTTGTGAAATGTGTAGCAATCCACATCCTGAACGTCAAAATCACTAGTAACTTCGAAATATAACCGTTGCAAGTGAATATCTTGTCCGCCCTCGAAGTCGTAATTGATGTTAAAAGTGTCTTCATACCACACACTCAGAATAGTATAATAATATACTTCGGAAGTGAATGTATGTACCATTTCTACACCGTTGCGAATAAATGTTGCATTTCCAGTAATTATTAAAGGATCATGATGAGCTAATATTAACAACTTGCGGATATCGTCAACAACTATCCGTTGAAGTTTTGCAATAGCACACTTAAAGCAATTGTCTGTACTAGCGATATTATCTAATATATACTCCCGAGTCAAAGTGTTGCGCACCATGTTGATAGGTGTATTATCAGCTGCCTAATGTAAAAATATAAATAGGAGCGCCATTTATACCCGCTCTCCCCAAAATATGCAAATGGTGGGAAATATTAAAATATATTGAAGAATGATTCACACATTTATTAATGTAATACAGTATTTGTATCAAATGTTACAAATGGTTATAAACAAGTATTAATAGCAATTTAATAAATTCACGATCTTGAGTACTTGCATCGGGGTTGTTTCCTGCAACATCCACACCGTTGCATTGCGAAGCGTTTTTAGGTATTCCGAGGAGGTCGTAGGATTTCTCGATTGACTGCTTTGTAGTTTGCAAGTTCTTCAAGAGATTTGCAAACTTACAGCTTTGTGAGTATTTTAGGTGCTCAGACAAAGGATCATCTGCAGGCTTCCAGTCCCACATTCGAATGCCGCAAGAGAAACACTGGACATCATCAACACCCTCACCATTTCGATAGAATCCGGCTTTTGCAAGTGATTGAGGAGTTTGAACCCCAGACCAATTCTTGAATGTTCGAAGCCGTTCCGTAAAGGCTTCGAAATGTGGAGCTCGAGCATCGAAGCACATCGCGATAGGAATGTCAAAAACCAACTGAAGGCGAAGGTCAATCGCAAGTCAAATTATACGCACTGTTCAAGGTTAAATGGGTATTGCAAATTATTTGTTATACTTCCCAATGAAACGATATATTGACCAAGCTGCTGTGCACATAACGCATCATTTTGCGTAGTATAGGGGTTAAGACGTTTTCCCGAAACCAATCCTTCAATGGATCGTAGACAACAGCAGGTAGCGTAGTCAAAAATGTTGTTTCGTCTAGGAGACCATGTTTGATATGATGAGAATATTGGATAGTAGCAACGGCGTAGAGTTTTCGAGTTGCGTCCGGAGGAGCTGCTTCAACAAACGTCTTGAAGATGTTGTAGAAA
>JABXWE010028070.1:0-16948 GCA_014611495.1 Limonius californicus
TTGGGCCAAAATTTTTCTCGCGATCCCCCCCCCCTCCGCCCCATTGTAACACTCAATCTCGTTCAGAAACAGCGGCTAAAGCGCCAACGAACGCCATCTGTTACCGAGTAGTGTAATGTATTTATTTATTTTCCGTGTTTCAAGAAATTTCCCCCATATTCGGGAGGGTGCTAGATGCACTGGAATAATCAGGAAAATTCGTTTTACCCTATATAGACAGCAGACCACGATGAGATTAGTCGTAGTGGGGTCATTCCATATCAAGTCGACTTATGTTTGAACATTCACATCACCAATTTTAATTAAATTAACGAGTAAGTGTTAGTATATGGAGACTTGTATAAGTACAGATTTTGAGGCTTGAAATATTAAGGGCTACGAAGCTGTAGGCTGCCCAATTTCGAGCATTTTTCCCTAATAAACATGCAGTTTTAACTTTAAATAAATGTACATAGTTTGCGATAATTGTTTAAATGACGATATAAACGTTATTTTAAGGTATCTGAAATTTGCTGTCATTTGATATATAACTTGCCCAAGTGTTTTTGTTATATTCATACGAAACATAACACCTAGTACTTGATCAAAAACGTTTTTGCAATTTGTCGAAAGTCGGTGTAATTAATATTAATACAAAAATTTGTGTGTTTGTCGACTATAACCCTTCATAATTGTGGAAAGTTTTAACTTTGGATATGGCAACATAGTAAAAAATATTGTCTATCGGCGGCTGTACTGATATTGCCAATCATGCTTGAAACAAGAAAATCGCAGTTTGCTGTGATGGAAATACAATCTGACTGAAAATTGGCTTCTACAATTAATAATTTAGAAATCTGGTATAATTTTAGTCGCCATAAAAAAAAAACTACCTACAAATATGTACAAACACAACTTAAATAAAAAACGAAAACAACTGTTCAGGTATACCTTGTAACGGCGTGCCCGCTTACGCTTATTGGGCCGCACGTTAATATTGCTTATATTGCTCGGATAAGCTCGTGAGATGTCCAGGGTTCAAAAATGACTACGTGTCAAAGAAATGTATTTATTAGTTAGCACTAACCTATGTACAAACTGTAAAATAAATTAATGATCAGGTGTATAATAATAACTATAAAGGTAAATAATAACAAATTCTGAGTAGGTCTGGAAGTACTCTGTAGCTCAACTGTCTTTCTGGTCGGGTACACCTACTGCGGCTTGCTGCGGTAGATCGACTGCTCGATCGTTCTCCAAGATGGATGCGGTCTGGTTTTGACTGGACTTTAAACACAAACAAATAAATTAAATAATTATTGCTTATAAGTGTTATTGCGGCTTCAGTGATTACGGTGGGGTAAATCGGGATAAACGGGTAATGATTAGCTAATTTTCCGGTGCGGGGTGCATAAAACACGCAAGTTTGATTAGAAAACAGGTGAATTTGAATGAATAGTTATAAATCGCTTAGTTCAACGACTCCGGTGGACTCTCCACTGCTGGCAGGCAATTTACCTTTAAAAGTACGTATTCACTTGAATTCTGGTGACTTTATATTAAATATTCAAACAGGAACTTCTTATTTACGCTTTCCTGGAATTTCCCAAAATACAACGGCGAAGTTTTGAATGCGTTGCGATTGTCGGGTTTAATTCAATAACCTGTATTTATACGGTGTATTTATGACGGGACGGGACTGAATACTTAATTGACAATACTTGATAATCTCGGCTCATAAATAATTTACTTTTAATTTGCAACTGAAATCGGCATACGGTGCACCCAGATTCGCACAGAATCTGTGTATAGCTCTGAACCGTTTGAAATTCTCCAAACGTAATTCAAATATTACAGCCGGTATTTTTAATAACTCGAAATTGGGATTCGTGAAATTCCTCCACGGATCGAACCGAGTTCAGTTCAGGGATTCAAAATAAGAATTCAAATAAAAGATTACCGTGTGCTTACGTCGCTAATTATTCACCAGCTCGGCACACAATAATAATTCGTATAACAATTATTTCTACCAGATATACTCCGATTCCAACACCAGTATATACCTTGTAAAAGTAATTATTCAGGGAAAACGTTCTACGGGATGAGCCAATAAAAGATCAAAGCAGGTTAATAATATTATACTCGCCAATCACGCGTTCAAAACTTAATACTTCCCAAGCGGTTTCAAACAGCGAATGAATCCTCGCGAAGCCTCTCAGCGGTAGCGAGCTCCGGGTTGTCGAACGTCGGGATCTGTAACTCGTAATATAAAATGAATAAAACTGTTTCAAACACTGGTGAAAGCACAGGAAAATTATTTGTTCACTTTTAGGTAAGCACCCGGGTTAGTAAAAGGAATTTTACTTGACTGGTTAATTTTCAGGAACGGATTTGTAAACTGGAATCGCTTAAGATTGCTTTTAAGAAAACGGCGGAATATTTCTGACTTTGAATTGCTTCAAAGGCCAGGAAAAATTCTAAAGATGATTCGAATGGTCTGGCTGGCCGTTTTATAGGGGTTCACTTATACACTTCCGTCATGCGCGCATCATCCCCCCTGTTCCGATTTTCCGGGAAAGGGTTATTCTGGAATATCTCGCGTCACGGTCGCTGGCAGATGTTTGGTATTGCGGTCGGCCTTATCTTCAAATGTGAATTTATTCGAAATTGGTAATTAGATACCAATTATTCGACTTTCACATTTTGCACCCGTTACAACCTTCATTAATAACAAAAAGAAGAATAACTGTTTCTGGAGATTTATATAATAATTAAGATAACAGAAACTAGTTTTTCCGAATATTTATAATAACAATACAAACTAATCAAATAGAAATGTAGAAACTTTTATTCCAAGATCTCAATATGTGAACACAGTGAAAACAGTTGCTGTCGGGGGCGTAACTGAATTTGCGAATTCAGTTTAAAACAAAAGAAAAACATAGTTCGGCTACTTTACACCCAATAGTTTGATGCGGATTTCAAGAACAAAGAAAAGTTAGAACATGTATGTTTTGTTTTTTATAGGAATATTTGAAACATTGACACTGTGGCTGTATATTTATTCTAAAAATATTTTATTTGCTGTCTTTTCACAAAATTCCCTACACCCAATTAGAAGAAAATTGTTACTTCACCAACAGATCAGCAGTCTAGTATAAAAATTAATAACATTTATTTAATATATGTCTTCGTAAGCAAGAATTGGTGATAGATAGCATACGAAAAAATTTTTGTCATGGTTTGGATGATTCAAGTCTTCAAAGAGCATATGAAAGCCAAATTACCACTTCAAAAGATTTGTTCAGATGATGCCAAAAAACCTTAGAAATGTTCACACAGAATATGAAGAAGATAAATGCTATTACAGAAACGTTTCAATAGAGCACTACATACAAATATAAGGTAAGCAAAACTACCACTGCTTTATTCCACATTCCAGAACGCAAATGAAATCAAAATTATTTTTATTTTTAGAAGACGAAATCGCCATAAATGTTGTTAAATAATGTTTCGGTTATACTCTTTGGTTATACTACTATTGTGAATATTCGTGAATAACTATTTCTACTTATGTTACTTATTAGTGCAAATATGTGTGTCTTTATGATAATGACTAAATGTTAAATGTTAAATATTCGTAAAAACTAGTTTTTGTTATCTTAATTATTATATAAATCTCTAGGAATAGTTATTTTTCTTTTTATTATTAATGTAGATATGCCTGATCAGTTGTTTTCGTTTACTTTAGTTGTGTTTGTAAATATTTGTAGGTAGTTCTTTTTTATGGCGACTAAAATAATACCAAATTTCTAAATTATTAATTGTAGAAGCCAATTTTCAGTCAGATTGTGTTTCCATCATAACAAATTGCGATTTTCTTGTTTCAAGCAAGATTGGCAATACCTATCAATACATTTACTCGTAGAAGTCGTATAATTCAGTAATTTTAAACTAATTTTTGCCAATCTTAGCTTACTTAGAGTAGGAAATGATGAATTAAATTAAATGTGATTAAATAATACACACAGTTTGACCCCAAGAATTTAATAATAAATGTAAATGTAAATGGGGAACACCAAAAAGAATTTTGCTGCCCAAAAATATAAACGAAGGTATTTTTCTTGTATGGGCAATATTGATCAAATTTACTTTTCTTAATATTTCCCGAAGTCGTATAAGTTATCAATAGCATAGAATATACAATTAGATACTCTGTGCTAATATTCAACGTTCATTTGAAGAGCAAATGTACTTTCTTTAGTAGTCATAAGTTGATGATGGTATAGAAGTATTTCTAAATTCGCCAAGTAACATCTTTCCAAATTGCGGGAAATTCTACGTACACTCGTATACTACAATTTGTGCGACATGTGGTAACAGTTCGATTAAAAACGTGCCTAGCGGAACCTGCAAAAGTTTGTCTTCGTCCGGGTATACGCAGTAAGTTTAATTCAATTTTTCGTATGCTAGAGTGCCCAGATCTGGCTCAGAAATATTCAGCAGTGACGGTAAAACGGATAAGACTAACTCTATAGAATAAGTACTCTGTGCTTGTACCTACCTGAAATTGTACCCTCCTAATTCGATTTTCTGTAGTTATCGGTACGTAGGAAGTATATACTACTTAGGTAACAGCACCAACCCGATTAAATGTTGCAACGGCGAAGTACAAAACTAATTTGATGTTTATCGTCTTTCTAATTATGCAATAAACAGCCGACATTTAATATGAATATTAAATTATCATTTTAGTAACATTAAATTACTTGTTCGTTTAAGACGTTTTGATTTTAATGGTTCAATAGTGATGCATTCATTTAGTTTATGTAATATTTTATAGTTTTTATTATAATAGCGAACTAGTATTTTACATTCAGATGCGCTTCTAATGACATGTAATTTTTTGAAATCGGCAAAAAATAAAGTTGTTGTTTTGTTCAGAAAACTCGAATATGCTTACGTGATTGGTTTATTTCAAATTGATCTTTTATTAATGATATTATAATAGCGGCCTTCGTCGTAGAAATGCCGAAATACAAATAGTTTGACGTATGCCAAAGTGGTATTAATTTTATCCAGGAAAATTGTATGCATTTGAAGTGGAAGCAGGAGGCCGCTTAAGTCAAGATAGGTATGAGAGACATATATTATCAAACTTATGTGGATAATTTTTGTTTAGTCGGAAAATATCTGGCACGGCTTCTATTCTCCTGTAAATACACATTGTAGATAACGGTATTTTGAAATTATAATTCAGTAAAAATTCTGTTATACCTGAGCAAAAATAAAATTACATTTACTATTTCAATTTCGCTATATTTTTATTAAGCTATTTAAAGAAAGAAACTTCCATTAAGCTTGTGAGTCTATAATATGTTGGGTCAAACAGTTACGATACTGGATTCCTTTAACACCAATGTCATCAGCTTTTGGAGTATCGTGACAGTGGTCGACGGCAGCTGCTGCAAGTTTTTGGGCAGCTTCATCGCTAATGCTTGGGTACTTCTCTTTAATCAAGTGAGGGTACGAAATTTTAATGAAGAGGTCATCGAAAGTATTGTCAGCCTTGATAACTCCAGCTTTTTTCCAGTAGCAAATGAAGAAACCGGTGAATTCGGCATTGTCTTCTGGGAGGATATCATTCTTCATGATGCCTTTGATTTTTTCTACATCAAGGCTTTTTTCTTGGACACAGGCAGTAAATGCACGGACGGCTGCTTGTTGAACTGTTACAGGTTCAGAGGTAGCCTTTAAAATAAAATATGATGAGGGATTGATTTTGTTTGCAAATTTTATAGGATAAATATTTTACCAACTGAACATTTTGGAAGAGATACGATTTGCTTGAACTTGGTAACATAAAAGTTCGATATATAGAAGTTTGACTGTATTTGAAATTTTATTTAGAGTTTCATTCCATTCCATCACCTTAGGGAACATAGGAGGAATTTTTGAGACACTCTTAATAATAAACATTTAATAAGCAAGTTGGCGACACACCGCTGCATAAATGATATTGTGTATAAATTTCAATTTTCTTATAGGACAAAAATCACGAATTTATCGAAACTGATTAATGTTCGAGTTTATTTATGATAATAAGTCATATAAAATACGAAGCTTAAAAAATCATTTTGTAATTTCATGTTTATTTACTACAAATTTAGGTTTTTGTTTCAAGAACCATATATTTTATCATTTAAGGTGGCAACAATCAACTAATAAGTAGCTAAATAGAGTTACCTGTGCGTAGGCGAAAAGAACACCCAAAATCACTAAAGTCTTCATCATTGTTGCAGCCTTTCTTAAAAAATGACTGTCTGTCTTAGATTTGGATCGGTTTTATAGGGCTCATTATCATTTCAAACAGATAATAAGCATAAAGGTTAAATCTTAGGTTGTTTTTAGAATAATATTTGGTACAAGCTTTAATCTTTCATCTTTCGTAATTTTTATGTAACATGATAAAAATTACAAAACGAGTGCAATTTCATTCTAATTAATAATGGTAGTAATTTCGATTAAAGAAATTTACGAACATCCCATTATTAAAGCAAATGAATACATCTTCGAAGTCAGTTTGTTAACACTCGACTTTGTAATACCTTGAAATTTAAGCATAGATATCTTAACTACACAGTTTTGATTGGTTTGTTCAGTAATTTCTTTAAAACATAATAACCAGTCGCGGATTTTGTCATATGTTCAGATGAGAATTTTTTGCACTAAAATAAAACAATAATTCTTAATCTGAATGAAAAATTACTGTCAATATCAAAACATTAAATCGTAAAAATGTAATAACGTCACAAAAATGGTTCTGTTACAAGCATTCATTTTGCAATTCGTCATCAAGTAATGCATTGATGAAAGATTGAAGAATTGCTTCACGATATCTTTGCACAGTCAACGTGAAAAATATTGGGGCAACTAATCGTCTTCCGCTCAAACCTGTCCACACATCACTTCCTCTGCGTGAAGCTCTTCCTCACGGTAAAAATGTAGATTTTCTGTAGCAGCCATGATTCATTTGAGAAGAAAATCTGGTCCAACATATCGCCGTTGATGTTCAGAAACCAACCACAAAACTACACTCGTTTTTCATATCCGGGTAGTAGAAGCATTGAATATTCAATGGTAGAAGCTTGTGCAAAACAGTCGGGCAGTAAGGGAACATGTACAGATCCTTTTTCATTAAGAACTGGCAAGTTCCTTGAGGAGGGTCAGCTTATTGAGAAACAATTTGGAGGAAAGTTTCTCTAACTTTCTGAATATTTTCTATATTCCGCTATCTTTTTTTTTCTTGTTACGCCAGTGCGCTTTTTTCCAAATTACCATATCGAGTGCTTAGTTGAAGAGTAAAACTAGTGCTAGTCAATCCTGCATACAATCGAATACTAAAATGCACCAACAACTTTCTGGCCATTATAGAAATAAACCTCAACCATAAATTTTTCTATTTGTTACAGCAAAAAGGACATTATTTTGAAGTTATTAAATGTTTACGTTTTAATTATTTGACATTGGCAGTTTATAACCTAGTATTACGTAATAAACTTTATTTCATACTGTACCGTAAAGTAGATTTTACGGTACTAATTTGAGCCTGGGAAATGGCACATTACGGTACCAGGTACTGTAATGTTATTTTACCGGACTGTTACCTTGCTTGCTTGCTTGCTTTGAAAGAGCGAGATCTAGGACGCGGTTTTCCATGCATCTCTATGCACTTAGGCCACATTTGGCCCATTGTACACCCTAACTAAGAATTTTGCCTATCTGGAGTAATTTCAACTCCAGTAGTGAGTTTCAAGGTGTCACACATAGCAGTGGCACGGGATCGTACGGCTTTTCTTGTTATCCGACAGAAGGCGCGTTTTCAGATTTTTCCCCGCTAGAAAAATCTCGCCGACCTTGGCCAGGTTCGATCCCGCGTACCTCGGATCTAAAGGCAAACGCGCTAACCACTAGACCACCGAGGCCGGCGGACTGTTACCTTAGTAACTTTTGTTTCTGTTGAATAATCAAAGTGACGTATCCGCTAAAATAACAATTTATTTTTTAATAAAATGATTACACACTGCCTGTTGTCAAATATGACATTTAAAATTTTAATTTTGCTTTTTATTTAAAATCGTTAACAGTATGAAATAAAACGTAGTACGATACACGTCCGTGAAGTTGTTATTACGGTACTCGTTTAGATATTCTCGACTCGGCTCCTTCGTCGTCTCGTACATAAACATCTAACTCGTACCGTAATAAATCACTTCCCGGGCTTGTAACGTAAATTATTATTGTGGTGTCTCATTTCTTTGTTTATCAGTTTAGCTACCGGGCGCCACACACATCACATTTTTCTTATCTCCTTATATTTAAAATTCAAATTTTAAATGCAGTCCACCGAGCGTGAACACAGTGAACATAAAAATCTTACCTACAACACTCGTGCAATTGTAGTGAAGAATCGGCCTCAAATGTATTTTAACTCTGCGCTTATACCTCTGTTACCATGGTAACGACTACGTCAATATCTACAATAATTGGTTCACGGCCAATCGCGCAAGTGAAGAGCTCAGTCGCAAATAACCGCTGAACTTCATATGCGAGTTTGACCGTCGGTTTTTAAACGATTTCAACAATTTTGAATTCACATTTTTAGCTGTAGTATTTAATGATATTTTCTCTCTCACTGACATATTTGATATTCCCCAAAAGAAATCATTCGATATTTATTTTTGTGTTACAAAAACAAATAAAACTATTAAACTATTAAAGAGGAAAAGGAATTACGATTTCTTTGATACACTCTTCGAAAAGACAAAGGAAATAGAATAACACAAATCGATATTTCTAAGCCCCCCAAGCGGGAATACGCTAGCCTTACAAATAATGACATTAGAAGAAAATATAGAATTTTGTTTTATGAAGTACTGGATCACATTGTAATGGAAATGAAAGTAAGGTTTCAAGACTGCGATAAGTTAAGATTCATGTCTTTGGCTGATACTACGAAATTCGAACAATATGATTTGTGTTTTCCGTCTAAAGCATTTGAAAGTTGAGGTCAATTTTACGGCAAAATATTTACAAAAAGTCATTGTCTTAAAAACGAAATAAATCTTTTTTATGCCGATGAAAATTACTGCAATCTACAGATCCAAGAATTACTAGCAAATCTCAATAAAAACAAAGAAAGTTTTCCCGAACCCCACAGATTTTGTTGCCTCATATTAATTATTCCGTTGCCAAGTGCAGCAGTGGAAAGAAATTTTTCTTGCCTTAAACGATTAAAAACCTACTTAAAGAAAGAAATGCAGTATCTCAAGATAGGCTTTCTTCTTTGGCAAATATTTCAATTAAAAAGAACTCTTATTAGAATTAATAAAAAACCAATCATTTTACGAAGACATAATAAATAATTTTGCCGCGTTGAAGGACAGAAAAACTACAAAAACTAGGAAGTTGACATTGAATTATATGTTTTCTATTTGTTATTATTAAGGTTATTATAGGCGGCCTCGGTGGTCTAGTGGTTAGCGCGTTTGCCTTTAGATCCGAGGAACGCGGGATCGAACCTGGCCAAGGTCGGCGAGATGTTTCTAGCGGGGAAAAATCTGAAAACGCGCCTTCTGTCGGATAACAAGAAAAGCCGTAGGTCCTGTGCCACTGCGATGTGTGACACGTTAAAAATCACTACTGGAGTTGGAATTACTTCAGATAGGCAAAATTTTTAGTTAGGGTGTACAATGGGCCATATGGCCTAAGTACATAGAGATGCATGGAAAACCGCGTCCTAGATCACGATCTTTCAAAGCAAGCAAGCAATCAAGCAAGGTTATTATAATAACACTTCACCTATTTTTTCACCCGCGAGCCGCCACTGCCATAGATATAATCAATGTCCGCATATTCTTCGTTAGAAAATGGATGATTCATTGCTAAGTACACAAGTACAACTTTTAACTAACCGTGACAGAAATTTTAGACATAGACAAACTATTTGTAATACATAATTATTATTTCCTAGCTAACTTTTGTCATGCTAAACTATGGCTACTACGTTTTTTTAAACTTAATTTAGTGTTCAAAGAGATTATTATTTTAAGAACCCTGTAAAGTTCCTAACAATGAAAGATAAAATCTACATTCATAAGAACATTTCTTCATGGAATTACATCTAGTTTAAATTGCCAAAGATAGTAAAGAGGCTACTGAATCACCCTGTATAGGCAGCGGACCGCGATAAGATTAGTCATAATTTCAAAATTGTATGATGTACTGCTGACTGTGTGTTGAGTGCAATAAGTCTATCAGAAATATTTAACATTAAGCACGAGCTATACTGGTTTTGTTAAAAATAGATAGATTTTTAAAACGGTCACTAGAACCTTCCCCGTCTGGTAATGACAAGAATAAAAAAAAAATAGATTGTACAGCGATGAATATCTCATATATGGTTTTACCGTTATTTCGGAGAAACCCCAGTGCATACTTTGTCGAAAAGTGTTGTCAGAAGAAAGTATAAAGCCATCAAAGCTATTTCGACATTTAAATACCAAACATTCAGATAAAAAAGAGAAGCCTGTGGAACACTTTGAAAGAAAGCTAAACTCGTTCCATAAGGAGCAAGCCACTTTTACATCACCAACTACTACTAATGAAAAAGCACTACTATCAAGTTATCGAGTTGCATTTCGCTTTGCAAAAACCAGTAAGCCTCATAAAATTGCTGAAGATCTTACCAGCAGCTGTTGAAATGGTGCAAATAATGGTTGTTAAAAAAAGGCTGACAAGCTGAAAGCAATACCGCTCTACCCACAGAAGATATTCCAACACAGGTTGTTGAAAATATTAAGAAGTGCACGTACTTCTCATTACAGATGGATGAATCCACGGATATTTATAACTGTGCCCAATTTATAGCATTTGCAAGATAAAATAATGGACATGGTATTACAGAAAATATTTTATTTTGTACTCTATTAGAGGTCAAAACTACCGAAAAATATCTATTCCACATTTTCTTACAAGGTACTAATATGTACAACATTGATTGGGCTAAATGTTTTGCTACGAGATCGGACAAATATGAAACGGGGTTGGCACTACTGCGGACGCTATAAGAAACTGACTATTTCCAAATCATGTCCAAATTGTAGCTGGAACTTTCGTCTACACATAGCTAAAACGGCATCCTGTCAGAACTTGCGTGGTAGGCTGTGCATGCGAATGAACAAGTTAGTACAGCTGTCACAAGTGACACAAGTCAAACATGGAGCAGAGAGCGAACATTAAGTTTTGTTTCAAATTGGGGAAAACAGCCACGGAGACATTCGAGATGTTGAAAACTGTGTACGGCGATGAGGCCATGTCCCGTACTCGCGTTTTCGAGTGGTTTGCCAGATTTCGTGAAGGTCGGCAGGACCTTTACGATGATCAGAAGTAGGGTCGTCCGATCACAACGAGAAACCCCGTAATGGCGCATCCACACCAAACGGACATTTAGCGAACAAAACATAAACTGAGTCCGTTTGTGACAGTCCGCGAACAGTCTCCGAAATATTTTTACAAATTACAGACAACTCATGATCTAAATTGTGATCGGCGACTGTTTTGACGGACACGCAAAAGTCCCGTCTCTTGTCGGAAAGATCAAAAGGTTCGCTTGTTGAAAAATGTGTTTACGGACTGTTCGCACGCGGTGTGGACTAAGCGTATGTAGACAATTGCGTAATTGGTAAACGGTGTTGGGCTGTAATAGCAGCCCTGTAATTCGTGTTTTGCATAGTGATGACGGGCCGAATTAAACATAGCAGTATCTCAAAATCGACAGTAGAGTCTTAAAAAAATTTTAAAACTTGATCGTAATTCACCGTTCAAGCCAATGTCATCTTTTCTTAAATTGCTTAATAGAACTTCGTTGCAATTATTGATTTCCCCATCGTAAAGTTGGTCTTATCCAAAAGCAACGTTGGCGATTCAACTTTTTTTGCAATAATACACATGTAGCACCCCAATAGAAGCAGTATATTTTCTTCTTCTTCCTTTTCTCTTTCAATACGCCACATTTTTTAAATATTATTAGCATCGTTCATAAATTCTGTCGACACGTATCTACTTGTGTGCACTTTGGTGTAGACTGAAGTAACATCGAACAGTTCACGGACTAGTTTCTCCTCATTTTGTTTCGCTTTTGTTTGCTTTAGTGTGGACTACTGTCCACGTTTTGTTCGCTTTTGAAAATGTTTCACTTTTGTTCATCTTTTGTCACAAACGGACAGTTTCTGTTTTGTTTTCGTGTGTCCGTTTGGTGTGGATCCGGCATAACGATCGAAAAAGTCCGACAAGTTGTAGCGGCTGGTCGAAGACTGACACTGAGAATGATGGAGCAGGAGCTGAGTATTAGCCGTGAAACCATTAGAACCATTTTGGAGAAGGATTTGAAGAAAAGGAAGGTCTGTGCCCAATTTGTCCCGCACAATTTGACCGCTGAGCAAAAAGCGCATCGAGTGGACACCTTTCGCGATTTCATTGGAACAGGCAACAGTGACCCAAATTTTTTGGAATCAGTTGTTACTGGTGACGAGTTGTGGTGCTTCCAGTATGATCCAGAAAGCAAGAGACAAAGCATGGAATGGCGATCGAAGACGTCTCCCAGGCCAAAGAAATTCCGTCTCCAAAAATCGAAAGTGAAGACCATGGTGATCACTTTCTTCGACAGTCAAGGCATCATTGTCAAAGAATTTGTGCCAGCGGGTGTTAGCGTCACTAGCCTGTACTACAAGGGTGTCATGACGTGTTTACTAAAACGCATTCGACGTGTGCGGCCGCATTTGGCAGCCTCCGGCAAGTGGCACCTTTTACACGACAATGCCCCTGTGCATTCTGCATTGATTGTGAAGACGTTTTTCGCGACAAGAAATGTCCCAGTCTTAGAACATCCTCCCTATTCGCCGGATCTGTCTCCAGCGGAGTTCATGCTGTTTCCTCAGCTGAAATTGACCCTCAATTGAAGGCGCTTTGACGACGTGGAAGACATTCAACGGAATGTTACCGCCGAACTAAACGCACTTCCTCGCGACAAGTTTAAGCAGGCTTTCCGCGACTTGCATCGTCGATGTCAACGGTGCGTAGAAGCCGAGGGAGATTATTATTATTAATATTTTGCTGTAAATTTTCCAGGTCTGTACATATTTATTTTGTTTTGAACGACTTCGTGGAAATTCTTGCTATTAAAACGCAAGGCAGCGCCAGTACAGCCAGTTTCATATTTATAATCCTTTTAGAGAAATTTCAATCACTTTCCCCCTACACGTTTATTTATGTAACAAGTACATAATCTAAGACTTTATTGGACGAGTCGAGTTTATTGGCAGAGCGCGCTTGTGCGCGAGGCCAATAATAAAGACGAGTTAATTAAGTCTGATTATGTACGAGTAACATACTTAGCTTTATGTTCGACTCAAAAAATGTCTAGGAAAATATATTTTATTTAGTGAAATTTGCAATAGAAAATATTATATAGTGTGCCTTCTGCGTTGTCACAGATACGTAGATGTTTGAAATTTGTAAATGTGTCAGAAAGCGTCGATTAAATAATTATTAATTGGTTCTGGTAGTTTAAAAATGGATCTACCAGAAGAAATGGAAATTTCAGACAAATTACGTTTTGTGTATTTCTTGTTTAAAATAAATCGTTATTTTGAAGATTAATTTTCAAATAATTTGACACTGACAGGAGTCCAAATTACTTTATCATTATGGACTAGTCCAATAAAGTGACAGATTATGGATTCTCAACAGTGTCATAGATCAACTTATTATGATTGAGTCGAACATAAAATAGTTTACGTCCAAAATTCTACATCATCATATAAAATAAAATTTAACTTGAGCAAATTATAACAAACATATTACAACAAAAAATTGAGTCATTTAGAAGGGTATCATATGATATCACATGTAAATCTTTCATGTGCTACCAAAATTTTCGTACGTACCACCGCTGGTACGCGTGCCATAGGTTCGCCATGACTGCTGTAGCACATCAATTGTAAAAAAGTTTCCAAATATAATCTATTTCAAATTATACCGTTATCCGATTTAAAAAGGTACTTGTAGAAAAAGGATTTACAAGCTACTTATAACTCGGTTAACGAACCGGCCGGATTCACGTAAATAACATATTGTGAAGAAACTGAAGTTACCTAGGGGTTGTGACTCAAGCAAGAACCTTAAATTTTCTGTTTTTAATTTATAATTTAAGATCACTCTATTCAGTTGAACTATTGTTATTTACGTTAAACCTGGGAGACTATATATCAAAAGTAGCTCTCCTAATTAGCTTGCATGAGCAAAAAGTTACTTTTCAGAGATTAGATAGAATCGTTGCCTTATTGTCTGTCTTAATTACAGGTAAACAGGGCAAAGCAGTTGTTGATGAACTTCTGTGCGAAATAGATACTTATTTCCACTTTATGTAAAAATGTGGACACCGTGGGCTGATAGCGAACATTTAATTCGGCGAAAAATATATCCAATGTACCGGGAAAGTTGCTTGCTTTCGGTAAAATTATTAAATCAAAGATTGAATAAAGATTATACTGCAATAAAATGTTCCAAAAGTATATTGTTAGGAATTATTAAACGTATGGGATTTAAACATAAAACTATACGCAAGCGTCAAGATATTATGGAACCAAACAGATTACAAGCATGGCGCCGCGTGTAACTGAAAAGCATCAAAACATATTGCCAAGAAAATAGAAATACGAGGTGTGTTCAATTGAAACCTACATTTGTTTTATAAAAAATTGATTCAACTATTTAATTACAAATAATTACCGTCACAGTTAAGGCACCTATCCCATTGTTTTACTAACCGACGTATACCATAGTCATAGAATTCTTGTGGCTGCTGATTGAAGGAGTCTTCTACAGCTATCTGTACTTCTGAGTCAGACTGAAAATGCCGACCTTTTAACGCCCTCTTCAGCGGTCCAAAAATATGGAAATCGCAAGGCGTTAGATCCGGGCTACTTTCATTGTACAGATGTGCATTGACATTTACTCCAGGGTCCTTAAACTCTACCAACAAGGGACCTTCATGGTCGGAAAAACAATGTTAACATCAACTTGCCTGCAAAGGGTTGTGGTTTAAACTTCTGCGATGGTGGTGAACTTGAATGTTTTCACTGCATTACGATAACTTACTGGATGGCTCGTAGTAATGGCACCAAGTTTCGTCAGCAGCAACTGTTGACAGAAGAAAGTCATCACCATTTTGCCTATAGTCTGTGTGGTGTTGTAGAGATAAGCCCATTCGCAAACATTTTTGTTCGTTAGACAGTAGACGAGGAATCCATTGCGAACAAACTTTGCTGTAACCCAGATTACGAACAATACTATGGATAGATCCTACACTCGCCCAACAATTTCTGAAATTTCTCTAATTGAAATACGTATGACGTTTTTCTCTAATAAGGCCTTCCACACATGCCATATTGTTCTCTATTAGCGCATAAAAATGGTACGACTCCACGCTGATCAAACTTGGTCGGATTTTCTACAACAAATGCCATTTCAAAATCGAAGTTTTAAAAATCAGAATCAAATTCAAACGCAGAAATTTGTGTTGCTTACAAACTGTACTGACATTTTAACAAACGTCATTTGAATTATTGCATTTAGTTTCAAAGCTAAGTTGATATCAAAGGTGGGTTTTAGTAAAGTTACTAGATGTTTGGAAAGTACCGCAATCCATTGTACCCATGTGTTAGAAAGAGATCTCAATAAAAGCGCCCCAAAATGGCTGACTGACAGATTATTTACGTCAATTCGATAGACGACAACAATTTTCAAATTGAAAACTTTGTAGAAAACTAAGTGAACGTTGTGCCCTAGTTTCTAGTTTCACTCAGAGACAAAATGCCATGGTGTTCGGTTACCGGATGTAGCAGTAACAGCAAAAATTCTCGTTTATTTCGTTTACCACGTGCTGGATTAAATGTGGAACGAACAAACTTGTGGTTAAAACTCATTAACCGCCCAGATCTTCCTTTAAACGCGAAAATTTGCGAAGTAAGTGATGAGAACGTAATATTTTAAGACAACAATAAAAATTAATTGACTTTTCTGGAAACATTTTTCGGAAACGCAATTCGAAAATGCTAGAAAAGATGGGAGGAAATTACTAAAATCAGAATCTTTCCCGGATCTGCTTATTTAAAAAAAGCGAAAGATAGATGAAGATAAACCTCCTATAACACCCAAGCAACCACAAGTGGAGGTAGATGATGATTCTTTACAAAGCAATTTAGAACCGGAGGTGGTTGAGATTTTTGTTCAAACCAATTTAGAACCAGAGGAGGACGTTGCGATTAATGAAATAGTTGATAAAACCACGAAGAATATTGAGGAACTGAAGAAAAAATTGAAAGCAGCTTTAAGGAATTGCCGATATTATGAAAAAAAAATTAAAAGAAAAATGCCCAACAAATCTAGAGAAAATTTTTAACCAGGATCAATTGGAGTTTCTGCAAACAAACAATTGTAGAGGATCTTCTTGGTCTGAAGAAACAATTACAAAAGCTCTTAGATTATACATGGCTTGTGGTACAAAGGGATACGAAGAAATTCGTAAGCAACATCTTCCATTTCCAAGTCCACGTACATTACAACATCGTATTCGGACTTTAAAATTCAAGCCAGGTATACTAGATGAAGTTTTCAAGCTGTTAGAACTCAAAGTTAGTGTTGGTTGAGGGATTTTCTTTTTGTATTAATTGAGTAAACTCCGATTGAATTAATGCACATTTTATTTTAGCTCAAAAACTTCAAGAAAGAAGAGAAACATGCAACCTTGATTTTCGATGAAATGGCAATCCGACCAGGACTTCAGTGGGACAATACACTGTCTATGGTTGTTGGTTGGCCCACACTTACCTTGTCAAATAAGGAAAAA
>JABXWE010028071.1:0-19089 GCA_014611495.1 Limonius californicus
TTCATAATAAAGACAGTATCACCTTAAATTCCAAGTCAGGAGTCTACAAAATTCAGTGTAATAGTTGCCCTGCGCTATATATTGGCCAGACAGGCAGAGCGATTACTACCAGAATTAAAGAACACCAGAATATTATTAAAAAGAATTTGGTCATTTTAGACAAGAATATTAAATTTAAATCGGCCTTTGCTAGCCACAGTATTTCTGAAAACCATAACATTAATCAAAATTTAGAATTTGAGATTTTACATGTTTGTGATAAAGGTTTACAGTTAGACCTGCTTGAGATTCTGGAAATTAATAAGGCGCTGAAGAGAAATGCTAACTATTCCCATTATGTCTTAAATGACATAACCTTTAATAATTTAAACTATATTTTCAATAACTTACATTAATCTGTTTGTTCCTCGTATTTTGGTTCTTTCTTTAATTATTTTATATTGGTAGTCGGTTTTAGTGGTCACACCCTGTATGTCGTTTTCATCTTAGTTCAGAACCCACAGTTTACTATAATTTAGTTTAATCTTGTTCACGATAGATGTCGTGTTCACCACTATTCATGTCTCATAATGGCGATGTTGTTGCCGGTTATGTGACGTTAAATTTTATTTCTGCTTAATTTTTCTACTCCAGATGCTGGAGTTCTTGAAATTTAAATTTAAATCCGTTTCATTCAGAATGTAGTCCGTTCTACGGCAGTTTTATTTTTCGGCGTAGCCGTAATTTGTTGAGTTATGTGTTTTTCGAGAGTGCCTCACTTTCTTCAGTTTAATTAATTATTTTGTGAAGATGTTTTATTTTCGACGTTGATAATACCTATGTTTATTTTTCACTTATACGAGATTTTTCTTACGTTTAAGATGTTATTTTGAAAAAATTTTTCCCCACGAGTTTTACATATATTTTTTAAAAAAGTTTTTTACGGGGTAAGTTTACCTGTTTGGTTTGCGATTGGTTTGTTACTTTTTGATTTGTATTGCTTATAGTCTGAAGATGTGCCCATAGTGGTCACGAAAACGTTAACACTACTGAATCTACACCTTTAAAATTATATTATTTTGTGGGATCGACTGTGTTTTATTTATGAGAATTGCGTTGTGGTTGGGCTTTGACAACGATGTTTCAGACGGTGGATGCGGCGTTTGCACGCTGTTCAGAAACTGCTTAGAGACACCAACTACATGAAACTTAATGCACAGTACCAGTTGCATTGTGGTTTGGCTCCACAAAGTTGTATAGCCGGTAGTGTGCAATATCGAATCCATGCATTATAATATCTTTGGGATTTGTTGACTCTAAGAAAGACTTAGACAGTATCGAGCTATAGGCGGTAATGAAAGCATTAAATGACTTAAGAATCGAACACAGACATAGTAATATAATAAAAACCATACATGAAAACGCTACCATACAAATAAAACTCCACAATAATACCGAAAAAATCAAAGTGAAAAGAGGCATCAGGCAGGGTGATGTAATTTCACCAAAATTATTCTTAATCACTCTAGACTCTAGAGTGAGGCCCCTGCTATAGAGTCTAGTGCAGGAGTCGGCAACATTATTGAGGGATCACTTGACTAACTGATCAGTGGTGGCGGGTAGGTAGGGAGCGTACGTCATACGATGCCTTTAAGAAAAGGATTTTTTGTAACCTTAGATATGAAACCAACGGCGCTATCTTAACCCGTAATAAGCCAGGAAGCGGTATATCTTCCTATACCCGAAATCTTAAATCTGCGAATACGGGAAGGGCGTTGGAGTCAGGATGGTGAAGCTCCAGATATGCACCCTCCATTTAGTGTGCCAGCTAAGCGTGGTTGCAGTCACTCCTTCTGTGAGTACCTAGCGAGCTATTGGGGTTGGGGTAGGTTTCAGTACACCACGTCACATATTCACTATTATACAATCCATTTTGCGTTTAGTGAAAGGAGGCGTAGCAGTAGATATAAAAGAAACCGACAACTGGCCGCTAAAGCAAATCTCTGCAAAATTTACAGTGTGTTGTTTATGTTAGTAAATTGCTTCCTATTAAGTCATAGTTTTATGTTATGGTACTCAATTTTATATTGTTCTGTTTAAATAAGTCCAAATTAAAATGAAGAATAATAGGAAGTAAAATTTGTTGATTACCCTACGTAGAAATGGGGAGGAGAAGTGGATTTAAAAAATATGGAATCTCCCGAGTAGCGTGACAACTTTACGATCTCCTGACTTAACGGTTAAAGTCTATCAATAATAATAATATAACCACAAGTAAAAACAAAAATAAGTGATAAAATCGACCGCTTTAACGGGACAATAAGGTTTTTTTAGGAAACGTTAGGCGGGTCATACGAAAGGTTCTAAAGGACACCATGCGACTCGCAGGCCACGAATTGCCGACCCCTGCTTTAGAGAATCTTTAAACACCTGACTTGGGAAGAGGAAAGTAACTAGATAGAAGGACAAAAACTAAATGAGTTATGTTTTGCATACGATACTGTAGTAATAGCCCAAAGCAAGAAGGAATTACAGACAATGCTAAACCAGTTCCAGAAGGAATCAGAAAAGATAAGCCGAAAGTATGTACAAACGACAGAAACAATGAAGAAAATATTAAAGTAATATAAAATTGTAGAAAAAGTGGAAACTTGCATGTGTCTGGTATAACTATTGACACTGACAGCGGAAACGGAAAGGAAAATCAAGCTATCCCGGGCAGCGTACGGAAAAATCGAGGATATTATGACACTACATTTAAAAACAGAGATCTACAATAAATGTGTACATGTTTACGGCCAGTGACGACATATGTCAGTTAGACATGGTCTTTCACCTGGAAAAATATAAACAAACTACGTGTGCAGTCGAGAGTGAATACTATTGATTGTTGCATATTCTTGAAGAGTATGAAAATATACAGATCTTCAAAAAATATATAGCAGACCGTAGAAAATTTAAATGGCTTGCTTGTCGACATGCAGCTAACAAAAAACAATCGCTACTTTACAAAAAATATTTATTAAAATCAATACTTTGCTGTTTATTTCATGAACATACACAAATTATGTATCACCCTGAACATAGTTTAAATTATTTGTTTCTTTCTATAAGTTCACAATAGCCAATTCCCTGAAATTATAGATATTATTTTTTACATCCAATACAAAACGTACTTTTAAAGTCAATACGAAAACAGCATTTTTAGTGTTTAGAAATTATAATTGCATTTAAATATACCTTCATTTAAATAGTTAGGTTTCATGGTTTTGTTAGTACTACACTAAATGTTTCACTTCCTCCCTAGTGGTTTTCCAACAGTGAATACTCTGAAAGTCGTCCACCTGTGTGACCTAATCGAGCTTGAAACTATTGAAAAGGGATCTTTGAGTGGTTTAGAAAATGTTGAAGAACTTCACATCTGCAACAACATGAAGCTCACAAATATTGATCCTGGAGCGCTTACCCGCGTTGAAGTTGAGACTGAAATATGGCCACCACTTAAAAAGGCGAGTATTGTTTAGCTTAATTAGTACACTTTCACAGAAATTAATGCACTATCAAAAAAGATAGTGAGTGAGAAAGAGAGTGATAGCAAGAGATCTTTCAGGCCATACAACTTTACTTATTAAATGATTAGTAATTCATTTTCATATAGCTGGTCTTTTTTTCACTATTTTGTGGCAAGTTCCATATGATAATTTAAACTCACCTCAAAGTTTCCTGAAAGATGTACTTGGATCGTTGTGCTGTCTTACATGTTCAAGGGTCTCTCCATTATAAGCTGTTTGTCTGCCACTTCCAGTTTTATGTGTTGCACTGCCTATGCATCTAATATATTTACAGCGTTTCTAACAGTGCTGTAAAAGTCAGTTTCAAGGAAAGCCATTTCAGCACACTTCTGGCCATAGCGTCAACACATAGTTGTACTACGTAAATCTCCTCGCCGTTTTCGTTAACAGCACTTCGGAAGTAAAATTCAATGTTAGTTGGTCGCTTAGCTAAACGCTGCTGGTTCCGTTCAAATGCAGACGAAAGTTAAGTAAGCCAGACTCGGGTCAGTTATAGAATGGGTTGCTTATTTAGTGATACAAACAACAGAGAGTTCCTGTGCTTCGGTGGGCATGTTATAGTCGTCGGGATCGGCTACCACTACGAGGATCAAGTCGTAGGCGCTAGCGTGGCCTGAAACCTTTGACACTAAATGCAACTACGGCCATACGAATAATTATTGTTGTTATTACCCAATCATAAAAAATTGCATTATTCAGGCGGTGGGGGGCAGGTTACCTAGTTACCTTAAATAATTAGGTAGGTGCGTTCAAATAAACAGGAGATGCAGTTGTTGACAGCGCGATGCCCACCACATCATCATGTGTCATGAATTCGGCACCCGACAGCACAAACCTAGAAAAAGTACTTTTTCTAGGTTTGTGCCCGACAGTCGGATGTGCGAGCAAGGATATAGGAGCTCTGACCTTCCGCGTTGCAGGCCAAACTCCTTCATGGGATATAGAGTCTCACTATTATAATTATTAAGGCAATAACAACATTTAGCCTCTTGACAAGGCATGTGTTAATATTTATGTAAATATTAAACGGTGATTGTAAGACCATAAAGTTGCTTTTTAATTTATAGCTTGACCTGATCAACAATGAACTGACACACATCGACCTTCATCTTGTTTTACGTTGGGATCATTTGATACAACTGGATCTTCGGTATAATCCTTGGACTTGTGAATGCGAAAACCAATGGATTGTGGAAGAGCTCATTCCAATTTACCTTAACATCAATGAAACGTTGGCAAAAGAACTACGGTAAGTAGATTTAATTTTATCTGCTATTTAAAACGTTCAGAAAACTTTAGTGTATCTTAGAAATTAATATGTAGATGTAGAGCATGATATATAAATACTAAAACATGTTTGATGGTTTAAATCCCTTTCTGTGGGGATTTTGGAGTATTTTGGTGCCTAGATATCTACTGGTATTTCCCTTCTTGAATTATTCTTGTTATTCTCTTCAATTGGATCAGCTTCGATCTACTTTTTTCAGTATTTTTTGGAGTGGTGTTCTAATAAATCTTCAAAGAATGAGAACCTAAATATTTTACTGGTTACAGTTACACATACATATTGCTACATAATCTTGACCACAACAAGTTCTAAAGTCCGAAATTGAAACATTCACAAGAAATTTATAAGTAGTGTACGTCATACAATAAAACACAAGGGAGCGAAGCGTGGGTAGGAGACGTACATCTTGGCTGAGGAATTTAAGGCAATGGTATGGCAAAAGTACGAATTCATTATTCCGAGCAGCAGTATCCAAGGTACAAGTAACCATGATGATAGCAAACCTTCGATAGAAGACGGTACAGGAAGAAGAAGAAGAAGAAGAAGAAGAAGTACGTCACAAGTGAAGAATGTTGTCGGTTTGATCGCCGAACACCAAGACACAGAAACGAAGACAGCCGAAAGTACAACGGTTTTGGGTTGAATCGACGAATAAAGAATTTTAAGAGATTTTATTTGGAATAGAAGATATCCGAACAATTACAAGGAGAACATACATATGACGAACTAAAATGGCAATGGGTAGGTAATGTGGCTAGACAGAGAGATGGCAGATGGACGCATAAATTAACACATTGGCTTTCGCGACAGACAAAAAGAAGTATTGGAAGGCCACAGCAAAGATGGCTTTATGCCACCAAACCGATAAGTAGCGGAAAATGGACTCAAAAGCCACAAAACAGAACAGCGTGATTAAACTAGAAGAGGCTTATGTCTTGTAGTAGACTGACACAGATTGAAGGGGAAGAAGAAGAAGACACTTACAATCGCTTGAAAGTGGTTGTTTATCGGTAAATAGAGTCTGAAGGTGTAGTTCGTCGAAGGAATGTGGATATGCAGTCTCCCCGACGTGCCCTGAGCGATTATTCAAAATTTGCTGTAGGAAAACGTTAGTCCATAGACGGGAACTGGAAAAGCTTGAATCTTGTTTTCTGCAAGCCGATACCGCCATTAACAAAGTTGTATCTGCGAACTACACTTTAATGGAGTAACCCTGCAGTATTATATTGCACCACTTGAGACGCCACAAATTGGTTCTCCGTTAATTCGGAGGCAACTCTTTCAGTTCCCTAGCACCTCTCGATTCATTCACCGGGAACATTTAACTTGAAAGAGTGTGCACGATAATTCGGCGAGAAACGTATCAAAATGTAAATTTATAAGCGAGACGAACGTCAGACGTAATATTTGCACAACTGAATATACTTATTTGTTCAAAATAAGTTTTGAAATTGTGATTTTTAGGGGGATTATCGTTTACAAAGTCAACAGAACTGAACAAGCCGTCCTAAATATGTTGCAAAATGATTCTACCGGGCGTTCCTGACAATGAAGCTGCTACAAGAACGCGGATAATGTTTAAATTAGACAAACTATTATCACTCGTTTTATATATTTATGAATTGTTATTTAGATATAAGCTTCTTGGCATTTTGGGATTTACCACCTGTCATTCAATGATTTACAGATAATTGCAAATAAACAAGCAAAAAACTAGTAAACTTTGTTTCGGATGATATTTCTGAACTGTAATTCTTTTTAAATGACAAGTACCATAATTCTATGAGCTAATTTTATGTTCTTACTGACGGACATGAAAGGAAGGTACCCACTGTTGTCACCCCTAATTTAATCTCTTAAGTCTATCGGTCACTTTCTTCTTATTCTTCTAACTTCTGGTTCTTCCGTTAAGGGGTTGACTGTCGCATTCGAATGACTTTCCAGGGCATCATGATGCTTAACTGCCTTTTCTTTAATAACTTTTGTTACATACGGAATATTGAAGTCGTTGTCAACCGTTAGGTATGACGCGAATCATGGCGCACTGGATAAAAGTCTAAGTGTTTCGGATTGGAACCGTTGGATTACGTTGATGGTCGATTTGCTGGTGTAAGCCCATAATTCGGAGCCGTAGGTCCAGTTGGGACGGATTATACTTATATATTAATAAGTTGTTTTTTAATGCAGGAACTGATTTTTTTCAATGAGACTGTACACGCATTTGAGATGTAAGTCCATATCGTTACATTTTTGTTGACATCCATCTTCCACGTTAAACGCCTATCTAGGTGTAAGCCCAGGCTTCATTTGTCTGTAGTATGTCTATGTTGTTGATAGTGACTAGAGGACATGCTCAAAGCTTCGTCGTGAAGATAACATGCACCCATTTACCCTCATTAATTTTTATTCTCCGCTTTATCAACCATGTTTCCAATAGATTTAGGTATTCTTGGAGTAACTTTGATGTTGTTGCCGGACTTTCACTACAAGAAAGGATTTCTGTATCATAAGTGATCATGCCCAGGTCTGTTTGTGGTGTGGTTGGTAGGTCATAAGTATACAGTAAATACATTAGAGGTTCAAGGATACTTCCTTGTGGGACGCTTGCCTTTGTTTCTCTCAATTGGGAGGTTTTGTTATCAAATTTAGTTTGAAAGAAGCGATCAGCCAAGTAGGAGCGCAGTAGTTAAATAGTACTGGTGCCACACTGTGCCACACCTTATCAAATGCGTTACTCAGGTGTAAGAACACTACATTACAGTACATTTTGGCCTCGAGTGCTTCTTGTATTATATTGGTCAAGCGATGATATTGTTGTACCGTTGAGTGTTTGTTTTGGAAACTGAATTGATGATTTGGTAGTCATTTATCTTGAAGTGAATTCTCGTTTATACTTTTTAATATTAGTTTCTCCAGTAATTTAGAGATTATCGGCAGGAGGTTGATGGGACAATAGGATTTGACCTGATTAGGAGGCTTGCCAGGTTTAAGCATTAATATTGTTAGGGCTACTTTAAGCGATAATGGCCAGTGTGTGACTCTTAGTATTCCGTTGAAAAGAATTTACAGAAATTTAATTTCTTATTCAGGTAGGTGCTTCAAGACAGTTCCTGTTATAAAATCCAGCCATGGTGATTTTTTATTATTTAATAGTTTTATTTGCGTTTCAATCTTGTGGATGGAAAATTTTTTTATTGGGGGCGATAGCTATAAGGAAGTTGCCAGGTAGTGTTCGATTACTTGGTTACGTTCGCTACAGTTGGTTCTAAAACGTTTTGTAGATGCTGTGCGAATGCTTCAGCCTGTTTCTTCTCATATCTTGCCCATATTCCTGCTTCACCTCTTAGAGGTGTTGTGTGTGCCCTAGGTCGTTTGATTCCTCTAGTCGCCTTCCATACTGAATTATCATATTTACAATATGAACTTGTGTGCAGTTGAAAAGTTTCATTCCTTAGTTCTTGTAGACTATGTCTTAGGTTATTATTCAATTGGTTGAATTTTGTTTTATCTACAATGTAGCGATTATGTTGCCATCTTGCGCTAACTCTCCTTTTCTTTAACCATGAACTGCAGTTTAAACGTAAATATTTTTCCGCTTCCGAATCTCATACCTATCTGTCAAAAATTTACCTAAATATAACAAATAAGCAACATAATCTATAACAAAATAAGGTTTGTATAGCTGGTATCACATCACAGTTTGGTGGACAAACAGAAACGGTTTGGTTTTTAACTCAATATTACGTTCTCACCTGATTTAGCATTCACCAAACCATAAGTAAGGCAGATAGAAAAGAGCTGACAAAACTAAAACGTTGATGCTTTGATAAACGCGCGTGGTCTTCGTCATTGTGTAACGCCTAGTCGAATCGACGGCGACAATTCTAATATCCTAAATAGAAGCAATACAACCGAACCTACTATTTGCGATGGAAGGTCCAGGTATCAAGGACAAGGGTCGACCAGCTACAGTCGAAGAAGGGGGGGTTTGATAAGCCTAGGCGCCACCTGTTTAAAATATTCCTAGTCCTTGAAAATAACACGAGGTAAACAGGAACCTTCCTGGAGATCGGACTTACCTTGCTTCGGTAATTGCTTAATTTGTTTCCAAAATAAATTATGTTACCCCAAGACACAATAAAACACAACATAAATTATCAATCTTCAATTTATCTAAAGATTCAACTTTATATCTTTGAAACACAACCAATTGGAATAAAAATATGTCTTCAATATATGTTTATAGGTATATAACAATGGTTAAACAATTATGGTTAACAGTACCAGTAAACAATTATGAACCAAAAAAAAATGCGAAAAGATTATCAAAATGATATTCAAGACTACTCTCGCTAAGTATTTCTATTCTTCGAGGCCTCGCGAATTAAATACCCAGATAAATAATTACCTAAATAATGGTAACGGTGTCGGCTATCTAATAATCAAGAATTAACTTCCGCACTATTCCCCCTTTCTAACTGAATTTCAACCAATAAAACAAATTTAAATTAATTCCAAAATTAACGAAAATTATTACAAATTTATACAAAGTACAAGGTCAGTCAAGCTTAACCATTCACTAATTAAGATTACTTAGTCTGATTATCAATTTAAGTGTACAATTCTAAGTTTTATTTTGATTATTTGCTGTTAAACTACAATTTTTTCAGAACCCCTCGTATCCTCGAAATTACATTTGAAAATTGAATGTTAAAGTATTGACACACCTGGAATTTCCTATCTCGATGTCCACTTGTTCGGTCTCGCTGCATGACCGATAACGCCGCTATCTCGAACCCACAGGATCTCTTCGAGGTTTCACAAATGACTGTTAAATTCGTTAATTCTCGCTCCAGCCAATTCCGCCTAAAATAATTTCAATGGTCTTAGAAACGAAAGAGAAATTTGGATTTCCAATGCTTACCAAAAGATGTTATCTGGCGATAAGAATTCTCACAAAACAAATGCACTCAAATTGGGATCAACTTTCGGGAAATCACATCAAACTAACGATGACTAAAACTTCCCAAACGTGTATTGTAAATTGTAAATTTAAATTGGAAAACTTTCCAAGTCTTAAAACGACTTATAAAATTATCTCAAACACGTGCACGTTCTAGGAGAACTCGTTTAGTAATATCCTAAACGGAAAACCCAAATTCACCAATTTTTGAATCGGAAATACTCGAGTAGATGACACGAAACTTCTACAAGGCCAAAACTGAATTAGTCAAAAATATATATATGTGGCCCCACGTTTACAGCGTCATTTTCTGACATAGTTGATAAAAGGTCCACATTGGGACTGACATTAATAAATTAATTTTTAAAAATTGACACGGACAGAATATTTTATTTTGACAAATAATTTTATTACTCAGAATTTTGAAAAAATGTATGAAACCAAAGTTTATAATATTCTATACAACTTGCCAAAGACAATACGCTAGCTAAAAATTTAGTCGAAGAGCTTAGAGACTAATCTCTTTGGAGTCGGTTCACTTAAAAAGGTAACTTAATGATTCGTATAGAAAATAAACAATATGTGCAATTACCAGCTCATACAAGGATTACCACACTGGAAACAATTCCTTCGCCCTGTTACAGCCTACATTGTGCTGCCCCCCCAGCAGCTCCCCAATTGGGCATCACCTAAGCCATACAATCCTTTGGATGTACTTGAGGACATCGGTAACTGGGGTGTTGCTGATTTCGACCATATCAGGCCAAAAGTCTCCTAACATGGATCCTCTGATTGTTGCGAGAGCTGGATCGTGGCACAGGACGTGTTCTGCCGTCTCGTTATCCCTGTTGCATCCACGACAGTTTGGGCTGTCCGCCAGTCCCATCCTGTGCATGTGTTGATTTAGGGTGCAATGTCCAAATAAGATACCTACAACTAGTAGCAGGTTCTTTCGGGACAGTTGTACATAAAATTTGCACTAATAGCAGCCCTTGCATGACGACACTTTTCGGTGTTTACCTATCTTGGTGTGAATTTTTTAGGGTTTCTTGGTATAGCATAAAGCTTAATGCCCTCAGGGATATCCGTCGAGTGGTGGAAGGTAGTGGAAGACATAAGATCACCTCTAAGACGGCCGTAGGGTTTGAACGTATAGCACCTGTAGAACTAAGACAGACAAGACGTTGTACATGTCCTAGTTTGGTTGCTGCCATAACTTATCTGACACTGGGCCACCAGACAAGTGTTCCATAACATAGCATAGGTCTAATCACGGCAGAACACAGCCACAAGGTAATTCTGGGAGAGAGTCCCCAGAATATTCCTATAGCGCGGCGACACTGCCAGAAAGCGTTGCATGCTTTTTCTGTTTTAGATTTCATAGGTTTCTCCAAATTCAGCTGTTTGTCAAAAATAACTGGCAGGTATTTGACACTATGTGAAAAGCTGAGAGAAGTGTCAAATAGTAAAGGCGTACGTGGTACGCGTGGTCTTCGTTTAATATAATATACAATAGAAAACATTTAAGGTTATGTTCCAACCTGATAAGTATATCAAACTGAACATGTGATGCGCAAGCCTAATTATACTAACTTTTAAGATACTTCGATTACTTAGAAATCTTAATTTTGTAGAGTAGTTTAAGCATCTGACTACAGTATATTTACCTCTGCAAATATTATTTCAGTTGCGAAGCTCCAATTGAGATGCAAGGAAAAACGTTTTATCAAGAGTACGTTGACAAAAAGACGATGAGATGTTCAGATGCTCTTGGAAACAGGCCCGAAAAGGATGCTGCTATCTTGGTTGGCGTTTTAATTGGTAAGACTATTACCTACGCATTTTCAATTTATTTTGTTATTTTGAAGATTCCTTGTTTTCATCACTTTGTAACTGTATCGATTCTTTTTAGGTCTCCTAGTTGGAATTCCAATAATTTTATTCATAATATTTGCTTACCAGCGGCACTGGTTTGGACTTTTTGATAGCAGCCCTGCATCTTTTTCGCGACAGTTTTACAGTAGGACTCGTTCTGAGGACTTGTGATTGGATAACCTGTAAAGACTAAATAGTGTGCCATTGAATATGTTAATTTAATATTATTGAGAGAGCACGAATGTATTATTACTGCTATAGTATTTAGTGTAATGTCTTGCTATGACTTTCAAGGGGGTCGATACGTTTATACGGCACAAAAAATATTCAGTCATAAGGTAATTTGGGAAATTTGTATATTATGTCCTCAAAGAATTTGCTACAGTAAAAGTACTATATTTTAGTATCTCTTGATAGGAAAAATGATAAAGGATAAGGCTGTAAATTAATATTTAGTATTATTAAAAATTTAATTTGTTGATGTAGGCGCTTGCGGCGTCAATTGTATGTATCCTAATGGGAAAGTCTTGTTCTTGCGCTAAAATAGCAAGAAATTTTAATTATTGTTAAATATTGCTGTATTTTTATGGTACAAGACAATAAATTTCTGCTTTAGTTTTAACTTCTAATGCCATGTAACTGCAATTTCTAACGAAGGGTGTTTAATAGATCAATCAGATGAAACATAAAAGCTAGAAAATTGTTGTCGGACCATTTAAAAACATTCTGTAGAAAATTTGGAGCTTATGATGGTCAGTTTGCTGTCGATCCCTCTTTCACAAAATGGTAAAATTGTCTGTTATGTTATAGTTTTAGTATTAGCAAAAAGTAATTTATGGAGTTATGTAGTTTACTTTTGTATGTTATTCAATAAACATTTTGTTAACAAATTTTCGGAATAAATGAATTACGTAGGGGGGAGAATGGTAAAGATTACCAACAACAGTTACTTACGTCTGGTATTTTATTTCAGCTGGTGTTTCTGATGAGGTAAATGTGTGTAAATAGCATTTCAAAGTATTGATAATTTTTAGATAATTTAATAAAATAAATAGGTCGTATATTTTCAATTCTACCAGAGCTGTGCTCATCCAAATTTAAAATTGATAAGAGCTGTAAGAAAACTGCAGACATTTTTATGATTTCAACCTACTTGTTTTAAATATCTATCATGATGGTTGTCACATAACCTTCCTAAATAGAATTACTGGTTAATTGAACATAAAGACCATTTACACAAATTTTCAGCAAAGTATTCATTCTAGTAAATCGTCTCTGGAATAGAGTGTTTACACTTATCATGGCTTTGAGCCCACTTTACGCTGTAGGTCCCCTAAGACAACGTATACAAAGTAGAAATGTGTTTTTTAAATACATGCATTTAAAAAAACTAGATCCAAACATGACCAATTTGCAATCCAGAAGAGGGCAGAGATCACCTTGTTAAAACCAGGTTCTGCCATTTGGTACTTTTTCCTCTGCTATTGCAAATACTCTCACACAAAGGTAAATTTTCATTCTGAAAACATAATTTAAAAAACCACATAATATAATGCTGACTCATGCCCGAGCTGAGAGTGTAATGGAAATGTTAGATAACACACGACTCAATCTTATTATTAGTAGAGATTGTAAGCAGTAAATATTAATTCGGAAAGGGCTTCGATTTGTGAAAATCAGTAAAGTAATTTTATTAAATAAGGCAATCTCTTGTTGCCAATTGTTTCGTAACCTAATAATTAATTTTACTTGTGTTGTGACCTCTGATATTGCCTACTCATTCTTTCCTTGATTTTGCGGTAGACTGGAATAACAACCCAAAACGCTTTCTTTATATTATATTTCATGGACGTGAGCAATTTACAACTAGGCTGACTCTGGTGTTCATTAGAATGTTTTGAGTGTACCTGTACGGACTTTTTATTTCATATATTGCTGTAGCTATTTATAATGTGGGTGTATGTTGAACTGATTCCATTTGTAACATAAAAGTCTAACAAATCAGGAACTTTTTGTGGATCAGTTGGCCAGTATGTCGGTGTGCCTGTTGATAGGAATGAATATCTATGTTCTTCTATTGTTTTTAGCAGTTCTCTACCTTTAGTTGTTATTAGACGTGAGCCCCACCTGGTATGATAACTCCATTTGGAAGCCAATTAAAAATTTAAGAAAACCTAAAACTCCTGCTCCACCAATAAGAAAAAGTATTAATGAGCCATGGGCAAAAAGTGATACTGAGAAAGCTAACCTATTCGCAGAACACTTGGTTTCAGTTTTTCAACCGATAGACAACGATGTAGACCAAGAAGTAGAACAAAGTATCTCTATTCCGCCTATAATACACACACCTATCACAGCGCTGACACCAAAAGAAATCGCTAAAGAAATTAAATTTCTAAACCCAAAGAAGTCACCTGGAATAGATCTAGTAACGGCAAAAATGATGAAGGAATTACCTAGAAAGGGGTTAGTAATGCTGACCTACATTTACAATGCTATTCTACGACTTGGATACTGGCCAAAATGTCTTAAAACGGCGCAAATAATAATGATAGGTAAACCAGGAAAGGAACCAACAGATGTCTCTTCATACAGACCCATAAGTCTGCTGTCAATAATCTCAAAACTACTTGAAAGACTGGTGCTTTGTAGATTAAATGAAGACCTGCCTTCAGAAAACTGGATACCAGAACATCAGTTTGGGTTTCGTCAGAAACACTCGACAGTGCAACAGGTTCACCGTATTATACAAACCATAAATAAAGCGTTTGAAAACAAACAATACTGTAGTGGAGTCTTTCTTGATATTAGCCAGGCTTTTGACAAAGTCTGGCACCCTGGACTAATATATAAAATCAAGTGTATTTTTCCAGCAGCTTATTTTAACATACTTAAATCATACTTGAACGGGAGAAAATTCCAAACTAAGGTAAATGAAGAAAAATCAGACTACTTTCCAATCAACTCAGGAGTGCCACAAGGCAGCGTCCTTGGACCATTGCTGTATGTCTTATACACGTCAGATTTACCAAAGGCACAAAATGCGATAACAGGAACATTTGCCGATGATACGGCTATTCTATCCCGCCATCAAGATCCTCAAATAGCATCAAACATTATACAAAACTACCTAATCAGACTCCAACAATGGCTGGAAAAATGGAAAATAAAAGTGAATGAGAACAAATCTGCGCATATTACATTCACACTCCGCAAAGAAACATGCCCAGTAGTCACAATAAACAATATACAGATACCCCAAACACAAACTGTAAGATATCTAGGACTACATTTAGATGCTAAACTGACATGGAAACAACACATCACAAAAAAGAAAAAGCAAGTACAAATCAAACTAAGAGAACTCCAGTGGCTGATAGGTAGAAAATCACGGATATCTATGGAAAATAAAATTTTGATATATAAAGCAGTGATTAAACCAATATGGGCCTACGGACTCGAACTATGGGGTTGTGCATCTAAATCAAATATATTAATCATCCAAAGGTGTCAATCCAAGATACTCCGACAAATTGCAGATGCTCCCTCGTATGTAACAAACTATACACTACACACAGACCTACATGTTCCAACAGTACAAGAAGCTATCCGTAAAAAAGCCATCACACATCATACAGTTATAAATAACCATCCTAATCCGCTAATGGAAGAACTTTTAGAACCAGTAATTAACAAAAGACTTAAAAAATTGTGGCCAAGTGAACTAGTTTAAGTTAAAAAAATTATTAATCTTGCTAGTTAAGTTTATACAGGTGGTATCACTGGATATCTCCCTGTTCATGTCCAAATGTTACTAGTCCATCTAGTAGCCGTCAGCACTTTAGCTCATAGAATTATGTATTATTCTGATTGCTAAATAAATTGTTAACAAAAAAAAAAAAAAAATTGCTCTCGGACAGGAATGCGATACGATTCCACAAGAATTTTTTGCACATTTAACTCGATCCATGCTAACAAGGTAAGTCTTTTCAGCTGTTCGTGAAGATCATACGCATTATTAACTTCTGTTTTTTGTTACAATGGATGAACAATAAAGTCTAACGCTTAAAGATTTCTGCCTTTATTCGTACACATCAACTTTGTAATTTATACCCTATAGCGACAGTCGCATTAGAACTTCCACAGACAAGCTGAAATACGACAAAAAGCTTTCGGTTTCTTGTTTAAAAATGTTAAAAATATAAAAGTATTGTAGGTATTTTATGTAACTGCCTGTTTTTATTATTATTGTTATTAATGTTCTTAAATATCCGCTAATTGTTTTGAACAGTGTAGTTAGTTCATACAGCTTTGTTCGTAATACCTTATTTTATTTAATTTGTTGATTAGTCCCTTGTGCCACACACGTTAAAACCCTGCGACAGATCGAGAAAGCTGCTGCACTGTACGTTTTCTCTTCTAAATACTTTTCTATGGCATCTATGACCTGATGTTTTACCTGCTTGATTATAAAATGATGGTTAAAAAGCCCAACGAATGATCTGGAATTATATTGCAATGAAAGAATATACCGGGAATTTTTCTTTTTAGTATACATTGCCTATGTATACTTTTAAAAAGATCGCATCAATTACGCCTATTATATAGGCAACCAACTATACAGACAACTAAACCATCAAATTAATTCAAGATAAAAAATAAAAATAGTCTTTATTTAGTCTTATTGCGTTTTTTATATAACCCTGTACAGTAAAGACGGAAACGTGGAAATTCTAATGTGGTATCAGAATGGAAACAGCTTAAGAACTGCGAGGGACTTATTATTACTAAAATATCCATTCCTTGTATTCGAACTATGCAAACAATTGTTAGAAAATTTAAATCAGAGGGATGCGTAATAAATTCCCATAAAATAAGAACTAAAAGTAATCACGTTTTAACCGAAGAAATGAAATTAAATATTTTATGCTACGTTGGAGAAAACCCCATAGTTTCACTAAGACAAATAGGTTCACATTTTGTTGTTTCTAAAACCTCGGTATTTATAACACTAAAAGAATTTAAGTATAAATCGTACTAATTTTCTAATCACCAACAACTATTCGATGAAGACAAAGAAAAAAGAACAATCTTTTGTGAAACTTTCTTTAATTTGTTAAATGAACATCAATACATTTTAAATAAGATAGATTTTAGTGATGAAGCAACTTTCACAATAATTGGAGAAGTCAATTCACAAAAGTTTCGGTATGTATTATAATTCCTCATCTGTTCACTATCCTGCTAATCTTATTCCTTAGGTATTGGTCCCGCACCAACCGCCATATACAAAACTTAACTCAATACACACACAGTCAATACACTGGGAAAGTTAACGTATGGCTAGGAATAGTTGAAAATAGGCTTATCGGTCCATTTTTTATTGATGGTAATCTCAATGCAGCCAAATTTTTAGAGCTATTAAGGAACGACATCATTCTGGCAATAGAGAACTTAAACATAGATGACCCGTGGTTTCAGATGGATGGAGCCCCTCCGCATTCCACGAATGCCATAAGAAACTTTCTAAACGACAGGTTTCCAGGATGTTGGGTCGGAAGATTGGGTACCGTGGCCCCCGCGTTCTGCAGATTTGTCGCCCACTGACTTTTTTGCTTGGAGACACCTGAAATCCAAAATTAATACAAATATTAACAAAGTATCGATGAATTAAAAGTCGCGTAGGTACCGAATGCAATAGCTTGAATCCTCACTTTCTTACGAATGCTGTGCGTGCTTTCCAACACCGTTTAGATTATTGTTTAGAAGTATAAGGTGGCCATTTCGAATACTTGTTGTTTTTATTTTCCTTTCCGTTTTCTGTTATTGATATTTAATGTTTTACAATAATAATCGTCGTTGTTGTTCCACTCATTTTGATTTACCTATTTAATATAAACAAACATAACCTTCATACTAAAATAATTCACAACTACAGTGACGTTTGCTTCTGTTTTTTAGTTGTGGGTATAGGTGGTTGCCTACACTATAGGCGTAATTGACGCGTCCTTTTTAAAAGTATACATAGGCAGTGCATACTAAAAAGAAAAATTCCCTATGTATTCGTTTTAAAGTAATCTTTCAAACAATTTAGAGGTCGTCAGCAGTAAACTTATCGGATGGAAGTGCATATAAATAATATTTTTATCTTATCTACGTCTTTGCTCCGTAAAGGCTGTCACAGACGCTCTGTTTTGCATATCATTTCGCTTGTACAAACTTAAGTCGTACGGAAAGACGGAACTCGAAATATCCCACTAACAATTCAGTCTTTTCTATAAATTAGCATTCAGTTTTAAATAATGAACATGACTGACGAGTTGTTGCGCGCGATTGCTGTTGGTATTACGGCAAAAAAGAATTTAAAAAAAATAAAAAACTAGCCCACACTTTTTTTCTGTTTCTCGGAATATTTTTTCGGTTTTACCTTCCATAAAAAGAGATTTTCTTTATATACACTTATAAAATCTGTTAAAAAAATCTCGCGAGAATAATGGTAAATCCGCCATTTTTATATAATCGTTATACAATGATGAATTTTATTCTAAATCAAGGAGACAAAATAAACGACGTACTGGAAGGTTTTTAAAAAGACTGAATGCAAGTCGCACAGCCACCCAGACATTGCGACTTATAGCTAGATATGCTTCAAATCGCACAGAAATTTCAAGCTGCTTTTGATTTCGCTCAAGCCAGACAATTGTCTGTACAGATTTAATAAATCTACTGACTTGTCGACACTAACGCAGCGATAAGTCTTACAACTTAAGTTTGTACAAGCAAAATGATATGCAAACGGAGCGTCTATGCCAGCCTTAAATCAAACATATTAACACATTTTAATTCAGATTATAGATAGACAATAGGCGATATGGCACAATGAGCAAGTTGATTACATTATTTCACTGTGCCCGATTATGCAGTGCACTAGATTCGCGTTACCAAACCATTATGAAAGCTATAAATCTAAAAACAAAGGAGTATTTCGAAAGTAGGTACATAAATTTTAGTTCCCATTTTGACAAGAGTTTAAAAAATCATTTGAGCAACACTGAATTGCAGAAAACCGATGACAAACATGGCTAAAGTTAATTCTAAACACATCGAGTAGGATGGTTTCCGTTTTTGAAAAATGATTTTGTATCTTTATCAAGTGCCAGCAAGTGTTTTTACAACAAAATGACGGTGCCAGCGGGGTTCCACCTCCGCAACACCTTCCCTCATGTAGGCCACCGGGACAATGAACAGCAGCCGTGGCACTACCATTGTACAGGGTGTCTCATTTTTGATGTTTTTGCAGGGTATCTCGGAAACCATGACAGATATCAAAAAACTAACTAAGCAGTCTCGGGCTCTTTTTTTGAGAAAATAACAATAGCGCAAACAGATCTTTGCTATGGCGATCGGTTAGG
>JABXWE010028075.1:0-17556 GCA_014611495.1 Limonius californicus
ATGGCAGCACTGACAGGTGGTTGAAACTGACATTTCAAATTCAAATCGAACTACCAACATCGTAAAAAAACAAACTAAAAACAGTACGATTATAGGCCTCCTTAACGTACTGTTTTTAAGCTAAAACAGTGCGCTTAGAACGGCTTTATAAAACCGAAATAGAAAAAAATTATTTAGACTTTATAATGACAAATGAGATATCTTAATACCTAATGAAGGCCTATTTTATATACTATAAAATAATATATATACCTTCTAAATAATTTGGGGAAAATACGTATTTATTTAAACAAAGAACTGCATTTTTGATGTGGGAAAATGGTTATCATTTGATAGGCTATAATATTGCAAGATTAACGTTTGTATATTTTACTACACATTCATGAATTTCATCAAAAGCAGTGAAGTGAAGGTTCAAATGTTGGTCGATTGGATATGGTCTGTCAATGTGCATCCCAAAAGTCTACCATATACTGCCTTATGTATCTAATTGATATCATTTACTATTTATGTAATCTGGAAGCATTAAACAAATTACAGTAGAACTTCGATTATCTGGCACTCTACTACTCGTCACATTCTATTATCCGTCTAGGTCAGGCAAGCAATATTGTCCCATAACATTCGCAAAATGTTGCAAGCAAAATTGTGGCGAAGCAAATTAAGCAAAAGAAAATTACTGATACTTTAAAATACAATGTTAGCATCTATTACATATATGTATATCATATACATCCTATGCAGTATGCAATTATGACATATCGGTCACCCGCCCCAGACCCAACCCTGATGGATAATACAGATTCTACTGTATTTTGTTTTTCATAAAAATATTAAATCTTCAATTAAAGTTTTTATTCGAATTTAAAAATATGATGACCATCTTAATTACACTTACTCTACTTACTTAAAAAAAAAAGAAATTACATAAAAATGCTTAATAAGGTCTTGGTGGGCCTGGAGGGCCACCCCTCATCATTCCTGGCGGAGGCCCTCGCATGCCCATTGGAGGTGGTGGTCCTCCACGCCCCATTCCCATAGCAGGCGGAACACCCATCATTCCTGGCGGCGGTCCCATCATACCAGGCGGTGGGCCACCCATTCTTGGTGGTCCTTGATGCATTTGTGGAGGTGCTGCTACTTGTCCACGACCACCGGGTGTCATAACTTGTTGGGATGGTCCTCCAACCCCTCTAACTGGACCCTGGAGTCCTACGGGCACTCCACCAACTCCTGCTGGCATCCCCCGGCCTGCAGCTCTACCTATTCCAGGTCCTGGAGCTGCACCAGGTATGGGAACTCTTGGTAAGCCCTCTTCGGGCGGTGGAGGGCCTTCGACTGTTAAGGAAACGATGCTCTACAAATCCCAGTACCCGTTTTTCTTCACGTTCAACTTTTGAGTTTTTAGGCTTAATTTTTCTAAATTCTTCACAATCACCTAGAATCATATTCATGTGTTTGTCGAAGGCTTTAAATGTTCCTATAAAAGTCCGGGAATCTTGTAAGGTTATGCGGACCCGGTAATTGATGTGTTGAACCATTTTATTGTTTTTTCCGATCGTCTACATGGAAATTAACAGTGTTAATGATGTATCTTTTTTGAATAAGGTACCTACCATTTTGAAGAGATTATTTTTCTGCTACATATAAATAAAGCAAATTATTTTTAACTAACGCTGTGCAAACGCAATGTGTGCGTTGTTCTGCTTGGTTCCTAGGAGTCGCCAACTTCGTGCGCTAAAATACAAAATATCCCCTACGTTATTAGGGGTACAGTGTGGCCAATACAATTTAACAAACCAATCAAATTCGAATTATGATTCTTTAATATAAATATAAATTGCTCTACGACAGCATCATAATCCGTCTGTCCATTGAAACTGCTATTTAATTCTTTCCAATTGGTAAAAATAAGAAAATAATAATACTAAATATAGTTATAATATAAGTCCTGAATTACTCATATACACGGCGTTGCAAAAGTACGAGTACAGTTAAATGCAAAAAAGTTGGTCATTAATATTTTATTTTGTAAACATGGCTTTGTACAGTGCCTTTTCATCAGTTATTGTCTTACACAAATTAACTCTATGGTTATTGTTTACTGTCACTTATTGTCAGTTAAATTAAACCGGCTTCACGTTAATCAATGCTGAAAAATGACCCGCGATAACTATGTACAAGGAATATACAATTTTCACAATTTAATCAATTCTATGCCAAGGAAGCTTCAAGAAGTCCTTAATAAAAATGGGGAATGTACAAAATACTAGTCTTCCCACTGAATTAACATAATAAATATAATAATTGGTATTTTTTTGCGATTCAGTTAAATAAGTTATTATTGTATAAGTAAACAGTGTTTTTCTTTCGTTATAATAAAAATATTATTAAAGAAGCACTACTGCAGTTATTTCATTTTGAAATATTTAAAACAATTTAAAAAAAATAAATGCGTTTCATTGAATTTGCATTTGGCAAAGACAACACATAAAAAGATTTTTAAAATACTAAATTTTCGTCAACTATAATCCTGCATTAAACTTTTTTTTTCCTTCAGCTGTAGCACCCCTCACAAACAAATACTAAATACATCGTTAATAACATTGTGGTCAAGCAGGTCCTGGTTTTCTTTTTCTGTTATATGATTCATAACGTACAGAGCAAGCTGAAAGGGTAGCTAGAGGGGATCAAAATACAGTCTTTTTCTGTATAAAATTTTGATCCAAACCCAATAACAAGAAAGTTACAGCAAATTAAAATTAAATCAATTAATGAGTATTTGTTATAAACTATGGTACTACCTTACGTATTAAATTCTAATTGTGTGTATTTGAGAGTGAATTTAACAAGTATTTAGTTAAAAAATTGATAAAAATTTAAAAACATAAAAGTTACGCTCATTAAAAATTATCTTATAATGTTCAAAAATTGGTATCCACTTATTAAGGGCCGCTGATTATTTAATAAAACAATATCAAAAGGAAACAGACAGAAAACAAAAGAAATTTACTTAAATGTCAATACATTTAAACATCAATATTAAGACATTTTGTTAAGTGATAGAATGGTTAATTATAGCAACAAAGGATACATAGATATGATTATTGTTTATGGTGCAGTTAAAGAATTTAGGTGTGTTTTGCATCATTTAAATTAAAGTAACAGCTATAAAGTTTTGTAAGAACTATGTTTCCATGGAAACGATAGAACAAAGATATCTTTCATTCTTTCTGTTTAATATCAGCGGTATTCAACAGTATATATCAGGAAGATACTCATTAGTTCGTTCTGTTCTATAAATAAGCAATTTCTGTAAAATTTAAAAAAAATAATTCACACTGCTTAATTCGCAGAATAAATGTCTTTAATTGACATTTGACAGTTATCAAGCTCCGACATACGTTAACGGGCTTAAGCGCACCAGTGGACTTGACCACAGAATTTTTAATATGCTCGAAGCATTATATTAAGTAATTGAATTCATCTGTTAATTCAGAAATAAATTAACAATATATCTGCGAATGTTAGTAAACATTAGGTTAGGTAACAGGAAGCTCAACGGTTTCGTTATGAACATTTCTTTGGATATTTATTGTTTTAAAAATTTAATTTTGATCTGGGATCTACATATATTACATATGTATACTTTTTCTGTGCTTAAATTTCTTACACTAAACTAAATAAAATAAATTAAAACGGAATTTATCGCAACTGCTTGTATTTTTAATAGTAAACTTTGAAAGAAATTTTTTATTTCCAGATTCTGAAAGAAACTGTGTATACAATATAGGTACGTATTACAAAAAAAGCGAATAAATTTGACTTAAAAATTGTTTGTGAAAAAATCAGAATATGGTGTTTTAAAATAAATAATAAAATATTTCTACATCGGAAACAATTTTTAAAGAGAAAAATGAAACCAGTGGAAAATGTTTATTCAAATGAATCTTTGTATTTCAGTAGAGTTTAGAGGTAGTAAAAATTGTGCATAGGATCGGATGAAGTCATTGAAATGGAGTCTAACAGCTTTTTTATAATATCACACGCAAGAAAAGCTACAATATTTATTTTGCTACCAATCATGAAAATATAAACAATAAGAATGATTTGCAGTTTAACTTACAGTTGCAATGAAAATTATTTGTTAGATAGAATTATTAAATTGATTTCGTATATATCACACTTGTCACACTTATTCTACTCAATTAAAATAAATGTAGCGACAGCGATTAAGAACTGTCATTAAGTTTATTTAATCTTGCATTACATAGATACATACCTGTATCTCCTTGCAGTTTAATGAGTACTAGACTAGACTCGACTAGAATTTAATTACGTACACAGTTTTGAACACATGCTCTTAACGTATTAATGTAGAATTTTCTACTGGCATACACTCATCAAGAAGCACCCACACTCTGTGACTACGTTATATAAATACTTCATTAATTGCTCGCAGAAGAACTGAAATGCATTCGATATTGAAACATTTAAGGTACCTATATGCTATGAAGAAGTATTTAAGAACACAAGAAATCATCTATAAAATAAATGTAAGCTTGATTAAAATACTACACGTATGTGTGTTACAAAATTAGAATGTTTTAAAAAACAAACATTTCTTCTGCGTAATTGTCACAACTAGAAATTAAAACTTATATCTACTAAATTTTACTACAGTTAAAGGCAAAATATTAATATGCTATGTAAAAAATTGAGGAATTTTGAGAAAATTTTTGTAGGCTTTCAAACATGACCAATGCAGGATTAATTAAATAGGAAATCAGTTAACTAATGGCAATAGTTGCATTGGGGATGGCATTTGACGCCATTGACGCCACACTGGCATCCTCCAGATGTATCTCCTTTACCTGCAGGTCCCCACCGTGGTCCTCTGGTTACCCAACAAATTTCTGTTTTGCACATAGAACACCTTAACCAATCGCAGCCCCACTTTTTCATCAGAATTACTTGGCAAGTGGGACATTTTATTGCCTCACCTTTGCTCACCATTTCTTCTAACATCTCCTTTGTTCTTTTAGAATTTTCATCCGTTGCAGATTCATTCATGCTTTCTTGATACTGTTTACAATTGAGTCCCATGTGTATAGCCTACAATTAACACATTATCATTAATTATAAAACTGTACGGTGTTAAACCAATCGGCAAAATTTAATTTTGAAATATATAGGACTGGGCAAGTAATTAATTACAATAATTGTATGTTAGTAATTATAGTCAAACTTAATTACAATTCTGTCGAGAGAAAAGTAATTGTAGCTACCTAATGTTTAATTACTGTTATATAGTAATTGCAGTTACGTTTGGATCAATTGTAATTGTAATTGTTGGTAATTACTCCTCCAACTCGAATTACTGTAATTTGAAAAGTAATTAAATATATAAAAATTATTTAAATACAAAAATAACTGCTGTTACAATTCGTTTGTTATGTATATTTTGAAAATAAAATGTCTGTGAGTAATGTAATTAAAAAATACGTTAATTGCATGTTGTTTTTGGATAGATGCCTGTAACGTTTTCTCTTATGGTCACCTACTATTTTGTTAATTTTGTTACTGGTAGTTGTTAATTACTTAACGTTTTAAAACATTATACTATCATTGAATATTTTTATACAGAGTTTTGATGACTAATTTGTTTTCTATTGTTCTATTTTTTCAAATCCAACTTTTGTTAATGAGACTACTAAGTAATTATGAAACAACTATAGTTTTGCTGAATCACGTTTTGGTTGCTTGTAATTTAGAAGTTGCAAGTAAGTAGGTATTTGTTTGAACACTGTAATTCTAACTGTAACTGTTGATTGCTTTCGTCGAGGTAATTTCACTTAATTACATTTTCACAACGAGAAATTTTAGCTGCATTTAATTTATTTAGGGACATTTGTGCTAATATTTTCTGAAATTATAATTAAAATAAAACTATGGTTGCATTAAACAAAGTGAAAAGCTGAAACAACTTTAAAAATTTTGAAAACATTTAAATTTAAGGCAGAGTTATTTCACATTCCCTTAATACAAACATTCACCTTTAAAGTTAAAAACTCAAATGCTAGTAAGATATCTACAAACTGGTATCTAACGATCGTGTATTGAAGTAATTATAGATGCTATATTATTCCAAACATTTTATCTTACCTGACACGTTAAGCAATTCGTTTTTCGACAAACAGGACAAAAGAAGTCATTGACATTGTCTTCAAAAATGCACCATCCTTTGCAGTCGGGAGTTTTGCAGTGGAAGGACTTGTCGATTTTATTTTCAGCTTGAGCAATCGATTTTGCCAAAAATTGGTCATACTTAGCAGGTGTCACCAAAGCTTTTATTTCTCTGTCTTGAAGAGAAATATCACAACTGTATTCATTATCACGGTAAGGACATTTGACTTCCGCTTCTTCTGTAAACTCAATAGTGTGTGCCAAACAAGGTTTACAAAATTGATGCAAACATTCTCTTAAAGTTACTCCTTGATGTGGAGTTATTTCTGTTAAACAAATTAAACATTCGAAGGTTTCTGTGTTTTCTACAAAGTCTGCATTATCTAAATTCAGTAACTGAAGATAATGCTGCTCCTTCTTTTGCTTTTCGGTTGGTTGTGGTGCCTTTTTCTTGTTGCGCGACGTAGTTCCTTTTGCTTCAGATTTTGCGTCAGCTTTTGCAAGAGATACAGTTATTTTTCTAACAGTAGCACAAATGGCACATACGTTGCTGCTGTGAGGGTTCAAAAAAGTACACATTATACACTCCCAGGTTTTATCTTGAGGTTTTAAGGTTTTCGAGTCGTAGTCTTCAATTTCTTCTTCAGTTGCCAGTTTTGCTGTTGATTTCGTAGCAATTTCGACTGGTGGAAGTTTAACTTCAGTTTTAGGTTGTTCCACTACTTTAACTTCAACAATTTCTTTGTTAGGAACCCCTAAGAGTTGTCTCAAATCAATGATATCGCTTTTGGATACTTTTGTAACGCCAATTGGAGATTTGTTTGGTTGTTGTGGACCATTATTATTTTCTACAATGGTTTTACTAGTACCAGGTGAAGAGTCTTTTATAATTGAATTTGATGTTACTTCCGGTTTTGATGCTTCTAATTTAGTTTCTTTCTCAACTTTAAGATCTGCAAAAAGAAAATGCATTTTTATGTGGACTATATAATGATATTGTTCTAATGCAAAATGTAATTTCAATTCTCGGTGTGAAATGAAGAAAAAATCATAATAAGATCTTAAAAAAGAGACAATGATAAATATGTTTGCTAATATAATTAGTTTTCGTAATTATGATGTAGATTAAGCCTTCCAATTAAGTAGGTAGTACCTACCACACCTTATGGTACTGCATGACGAGATCATAACTTTGATTAAAAATGGCAATAATTTAAGTTTTCAGAATTAGCGAATCCGTTTTAAGTAGGTATTTATTAATAAATAGACATTTGCTTTATTTTGACAAAATTGCGTTGCCATATTTGTAACTCAGTTCTCCGTACGATCTTTTTAAGACAGACTTACACAGGAATTAAATTTTACATCAAAAATCTTTCTTCACTACCTTCATGTTTTTTTGATTACTTATCTAAAAAAGTAAGTAGTTTTCTTGTTCATTATAATCTTACGTAACTACGAGGTTTGTTCAACTGAAACCCATCTTTAATCAACTTAGCCTTGAAAACAAATGTAATAAGTCAAATGATCTTCGTGAATGTTAGTAGTGTTTGTAACATGTTAATAAGTTTCTGGCGTTTGAATTTGATTCTGACTTTTAAAACTTTCATTTTGAAATAGCGTTTGTTGTTGAAAATCCGTCCAAGTTCGATCAGCGTGCGGTCCTACAATTTTTATGCGCTGAGGGTGTGCAGCCAGTGCAGATTCACACGCGAATGCAAGCAGTGTATCGAAATGCATGTATTGTGTACCCAAGTGTGAAGGAATGGTGCCGAAAATTTAAGAATGAAACAGAGGGGACTATGAATGAGCCGCGACCATGTGCACGGAGTACTGCATTAACAGAAAACAATACGGCATGTGTGGAAGGCCTTACTAGAGGAAATCGTTGAATTTCAATTAGAGAAATTTCAGAAATTGTTGGTGCGATTGTACGATCTGTCCATAGTATTATTCGTAAGCTGTGCCTACAGCAAAGTTTGCTCGCAATGGATTCCTCGTCTCTTGTCTAATGCTTGCGAATGGTCTTATTTCTGCAACACCTCACAAACTATAGGCAAAATGGTGATGACTTTCTTCTGTCAATAGTTGTTGGTGAAGAAATTTGGTGCCATTACTATGAGCTATCCAGTAAGTTATCGTCGATGCAGTGGAAACATTAAAGTTCACCACCACCGAAGAAGTTTAAAGCACAACCTTCTGCAGGTCAGGTGATGTTATCATTTTTTTCAACCATGAAGGAACCTGGAGTAAATGTCAATGCAAATATGTACAATGAAACTTTGAACAAGCTTCATCAAGCAATAATACGGAAACGTCCAGGAAAACTTAGCGTGGTGTCATTTTGCTGCATGACAATTGTAGGCCTCATGTTGCTAATGTGGCAAAAGAAAATCTTTAACGAAATAAATGGAGGGTTTTAGAGCATTCACCGTATAGCCCGGATCTATCGCCTTGCGATTTCCATATTTTTGGACCGCTGAAAAGGGCGTTAGAAGGTCAGCAATTTGAGTCTGATGCAGAAGTACTGATAGCTGTGGAAGACTTCTTCAATGAGTACTTAGCCACTAGAATTCTATGAACAGGGTATTGGAAAACAGCGTCCTCGATCTCGCTCTTTCAAATCAATCAATCAATCAGGGTATACGTCGGTTAGTAAAACAGTGGGATCGGTGCCTTAACTGTGACGGTAATTATTTGTAATTAAATTGTTGAATAAATTTTGTATAAAGCAGACGTGTTTCAATTGAACACACCTCGTATGCTGAAGCCTGCTTAAATTCAAACATGCCTAGATACCGATCAAATGGAAAGTAATTTTGATCCCTTGCTATTTTGATATTTTTGTGGTGAAAATAGCCATAAATGTAACAGCGAACAATCTCTCGATCAGATAATTTGTATCAATGTGGAGATCCATCCAATCTGATTTTCTATAATACGAAGTTTTCTACAAAATAGACAAGATTCAACATATTTCAATGAAGTTTAAAACACTAAATATAACATAAAAAAGCTTCCATCTTTGAGGGTCATGTAAATGAAAATAGGAACGTTTGATATTAATGAAAACCATTTATTATTGCACATTCAAATCTTGCGGTATGTAGAAAAACACTAACAACATTGAGAAAAGCAAGAGAATGACAAAGAATATCAAAGAGGGAGAGAGACTAGATAAGGAGAAAAAGTAATAACAAAAAGAGGTGTGCATCTCTAGACTCCATTTTTTTTATTTGTTTTGTTTGGGTGAGATCTATGATGCGGTTTTCCGACCTCCAATCTGCATGCACTGCAGTGCAGTCATTATTGGTTTATTGTACAGTCAAGTCAAAAATCAACGTAAATATTTGTACTTTTACTCTAATAAATTGTTTGCACCTAGATATGGTGTATTAGTCATACCCAGACACAAAAATCAAAAAAATAGCCATTAATTTTATGTTTTTGCTGAACATAGTTCCTTTCCATAATCACCCACACCCATCCCCTATTAAAAAAAACAAATACTTGCAAAGATTTTGTATAAAAATCTCCAGAAATGGAAATCCCCTATTTTTGTAAAAATACGTCACACAAAGAAAATTATAATTTGTTTTTCGAAAAGTTGTAATATACTAAATTTTGCAATGATGTAAAAATTACTAAAGTTTAAGGCAAGTGTTTTGCCACTAAAATTACCATTTGCTGGAGCGACCAAATACAGAAACACTGAGCATCCGCCTGCTGTGACATGAAGATCCTTCAACGTTGCATTATCGTCAGAGGCAAGCTCTTTGCCCAAAATCCATCTTTGAACTTGCGCTGGTATTTGAAATTCCGTTTCGACTTGCACTTTTAACTGAGCTACCGTTTGGTCTCCGGTTACATTGATCGGAAATGGGCCTCTGTGAGAAACCTTATCTTCAACATACATATCAACCCTAAAAGTAATAAATTAATTAAAACTAATCACTCAAGGTATAGACAAAAAAACTTACATGAAACCGGATTTCCTTTTAGAATCTTCTTGGCCATCGACTGACTTCTGGCGTACAACAGAACAATTAACTTTTAATTGCGCTAATTCCCGAGCCAGATTGGATGCTTCGCTCAGTTCGCCTCTTGCGATCGCTGTTTCCAATCGTTTTAACAACCTGTTTATTTCCAATGTGTCGGTATTATTAGCTAAACTATTTTTAATTTCGGTGAATTTCATCGGCATGTTTAGGAAGAGGTCCTTATTCTCCATTAAATTGGCATAAATATGCTGGTCGGGTTTTTCAGTCTTGACATTATAAATATTGGCAAAGTCCTTGGGACGCATTAATTCAAAGTTTCTTTTTGCTTCCTGTTTTTGAATCGCCCCCGAAGTGCCAGGAATAACAGATTTCCGAACAACCGCGCTTGTTTGGGCGGACGACGAGACTTTAATAGGCTTAGGATTTTCAGTCTTTTTTACTTTTATGTTTTCGTAGATCGTTTCTTTAGTTGCTATTAACACTTCCGCCACTTTTTCTTTGTCAGTTTGCGAAGGAGGTAACTCTTCTTCATTTGCAGTTTTTTCTTTATTTTGCAGGCTGTTAACAGTAACATCGTGTTGCTTTACTTCTATGTCGCTGTTTTCAGGGTTTTCCTGAATAATACTGGTTCTACTGTTTTGTTTTTCATTTGCATTTTGTCTCCTTTTTGGAAGAGAATTTTTCATTTCGATTAGCATTTTTTTCAGCCGTTCCCGTTCCTCTTGCTTGTCAGTGGCCGATTGTGGTTTGGATTTTTCATCCACCGATGCAGATTTAACAAATTTCTTGCTCTTATCTTGGTTTTCATTATATTTAGCTAACGCCGAAAATCCAATTTGAGTTTTAGACCGCTCTAAATGTCTTTCAAATAACTGAACATCACTTGCGGGTTTAACTTGAATAGTATTTTTAGCTGTATCTGAACTTGTACTGGGCGGAAAATGTTTTATTTCTGAATTTTCTGTTTTATTCTTTTCGAGCGTGTTATTTTTAGCTGGAGGCGCCGTTAAATCATCGAAGTACGGTTTTATTGTAGAACATACGTAACATATAATTCTCCAGTAATCGTTTTCTAATGAACACTTCGGACAGAACCAACTTTTTCTATCGAACTTAGGAGTTTCTTTGCTTTCCACTTTGCTGCTTTTTATGACGGCGCTTTCAGATTTCATTAAAGGAATTTTATGTTTAGTGCCGTTGACTAACTGTTTTTCCGCTTCCTCTGTGTGCTTTGTCTGTTCCGTTTTGGTTTGTTTTGACGGCTCCTCACTAATACTAGTCGCTTTCCCAAAATAGTCGCGTTTCAAATTTTCTTTTTGGAATGCGCCGGATTCTTTGGCGCCGAAGAATGCTGAATTTACCGTAACTTTGGTAACATTGGTGATTGCGTTGAATTTGGCAATTAAATCTCTAGCAGATTTTCTTTTCGGGGATACCCAACTGTCGGAATTACTCTTTGGCTGTTCTTGTTTTGGACGCATGAATGGTGGAGGTTCCAACTCTTTGCTGTCATTTTGGTGTTCCTTTTTTATTATTTCTGAAGCTTCGCGGTCTAACTCGCTTATGTTTGTCAAGAATGATATTCCCGACTTTCGCTTATCGTCCTTCTTTTTGCCGTGTTTGGGTTCTTCTGAAACGAATTCTGGGATATTGGAATTTCTGGAATATTGCACATCCGGAAGGCGCTCGATAGGCTCATATTTTTCATCGACTTTCGAAACTTCTCTGTCTTTTTTTGAACTAAATCCGCTATCACGGCTCAAGTTCCTCTTGTACCAAGGTCTTGGAGACACTGGTGCTTCCATATAACTTGATCTTGGAGATTTACTTAATGTACTCCCGTTTTCGGATTCTTTGGCAGATTTCAAAATTCCATGGTCCAACTTTAACGAGTCATTGAATATGACATCGGCGTCGGCGTATTCAATAGTTCCATATTTGTCGGCATTTACCAGTGAGTTTAAAACTTTTTCCGGCGTTACACCCGGTGGAGGTTGAGGAGCAAGCCGTTTTTTTCTTCGGAGGCTCAAAGTTGAGTTGCCATCTTGCGCTGATTTGATAATCGGTGGTTGCGGAGCTCTTCTTTTTCCTTTTACATGACAATAAGCACCGGCTCGTTTCAATTTGGAGGATTCACTGTTGGTTCTTCGATGGGACTTTTCTTCTTCATGTTCCATGGTTTTGCGCGTCATCAGGGGTAAACTTTTGCTGTTATCCGCTTCTTCCGTAAGACTTGAAGTTGATTTAAGGAGGGTATCGCGATTGAAAAATAAGTTATACTTCTTGCGTAATGTTAGGTCTTTGTCATATTCTCTCCTCTTATCTCGTTGTTTCAGTCTTGCTTTGTATGTGTCCGTTTCGGGACCCAGAACGATGCTCTTTTCGGCAACGTCGGTTTTATAGTCGTCAGGAGGAACATACGAAAAAGATGCTATCGTTCCTGTACTAGTAATGGAATTTAAACTATCACAGCTGCTTGAAGGACTAATTTCTTGAGTCACGGACTCGCGGGAAGTAGAAGGTCTAAACCATTTGAAGAAAGAGAAGAGACCGCTGCTTCGCTTGGACGTTTTTGGATCACAGCCAGGACTTTGTCCAATGCCAGCAATTGATGGTTCTTGTTGCCTGATACTCATATTATTATGAGCATGTCTTTTGAATAATGGGGAAAACCTCTTCTCACTAAATTCAAAAATACTGCATTAAAATAGCGCAACAAAAGATGCAACTTGGATTAATTCATTAAAATGCAGCTGCAGCACGTGTTGACTGATATATTGTGTTACTCATGGGTTATTTTTAGGCGTATCGACAACGATAGGATTAATTAATATTTCGTTTATAGAAAAAATGTTATTTTTTATTCTACACGCCACTTACCAGCGGTGAACATTGAGATGAAATTAAGATGAATGTAAGCAGTTGCGCTGAACGGAAATTGTAACAGAACGAGGGGGGAGATGTTGGAAATAACGTCCACGACGCTAAACCGACGACGAAGGTTTGCGCCGCGATGCCCGTTTAATTTTAGCATTAGTTCAGCTTTCGTCCGGTTGTCAAATTGTTTCCTAAAATCTGTTTACCAAACAGATTTGAGTGCTTTAATCTTTTTATTGCCCACCAAAAAAATGTAACAGTTCGTTATACAACTTTCTAGTTGAATTTGAGCGATTACGTGAATTGTTAATATTTATACTGTAGTGACGTGTAATTAAAGGTAACTTTCTTGTCCTCAAAAGTTTGTAATTTATTAAAATGCGCTCGAGGTAATACAAACGCGTGTTGCCATTTGTATCAAGTTGTTTCTATGTGATGAAACCCATAAGCATAGGTTGTTTGTGTGATTTACTCGAATATATGTTGCATCAAGGTGAACTTACGTTAACCTGGGAGACGAGGTCATCACGCTAAAAAGAAAACCATCAAAACCTAAAAGCAAACACTTTCATTTCTTACGCTATAGAATTCGTATTTACTGCCAATATAAATTTTTCCCGCGCTAATACTTTGTAGTTGTATCTAGACAGAATTAATTATTTTAAAAATGTTGTGTACTAAAAGTTGTAGAAGAGAGTAAACAATTAAGGATTAATTAATTATTAACAGTTCAGAAGTAAACTGTTTGATAATTTTTATTGTGGGAAGAAAAATATTGATTTCGTCTATTTTTAGAACATCAGTTGGCAACAGTATTTGTGTACAGCTAATGTCAAAGTCAGTCAGTGATAATTTCTCCATAGTTGAAGTGGAATATTGTTTGTAAAAACGATTGATATTGAAAAGTTTGTATTTCAGTGAATTTTTCTGGTGATCGTGCTAAAATGATGAATGATTCGGCGTATTCTGAACACTAATAAAAGCTGTGAGAGTGTTTCTTTGTTTGTCCTCCCATTTTTATAGTGGACTCGTCCAAGTAGATCTTTGTGTGCGTCAGTTTTGTTGGTAAACAAGTAAATAACCCTTAGGAGACATTACCAGCGACCTATAATAAAGACTTTAACATCAACAACCATCACATTTGTAATGTGCCCTAATCATCTTTTAAACAAGAAATCAGTTAAGCGCACTTTACTTCCTTCGGTCAATCTTGTACACTCGAAAAGAAAAGGAATATTCATACATCCCACAGCAATGTTCAAGAACTTTTTAACGAGAAGTGTTGTTCACCCGTTTACAATATAAGCTCAAACTTGTTTATATCGAGAGTACAAATACTTGTTCAAAATACCTGTCGTACTAAACTAATTTTCATTAACACAACCATTGTGCATTGCCATTAATCATGAAGCTTTTAGAGAGCAGTCGGTTTGAGGCAATCAACAATGCCCTCAGCATTCAAACTGGTGACAGTAAAATAATTGGCCGCATCGAGAGCTACTCGTGCAAAATGGCAGGGGGCGAAAAGGCTCTGTACAAGCGTTTCAATTCTGAGGGCATTCACCCTAATGATTTGCAGGCTTTGTCACCTCCGCAGGGTTACAGTCGGAGTGTTTCTGGAGATGAGGATGGTCCACTTTGTGATACCATTAGTCGTAAGACGCTCTTCTATCTCATTGCAACACTTAACTCGGCTTTTCCAGACTACGACTTCATGGATGCAAAGGTAAACATTAACAAATGGTTACTTAATATGTTTGTAATTTAGGAATTAAAGATGTATTAAAAAAGTGGATTTCTTATCTAATCATTAGTCGGCACATAAAACATTTCATAGAATTCACAGTAATAGAATGTTTGATGGAATTTAGTTAAGCCAAGCCTGATTACAAATAATAGTATTTATTCTGGAAATGATTAGGCAAATGCTTCTAAAGAACCTAATTGTACAATATACAGAAATAGAAGTGGTTTTAGGATTTTATAATATCCAATTACGATCCTTGTCAAAAAAAATAAGTAATGTGTTTGTGAATCGCCTAATAAGGTATAACTTTGTTATTAATAAATATACAAATATTGTAGGCAGTGTTGACAAAAATAAATTTTCTATCTATTAATAACGAAGTTATAGCTTGTTAAGTGATTCACGAATGCCCTGTATACAGACTGCCTAATATAGCAGATCTCTCAAGTAAGAGATGCAAGGTCGGGTAGATCTCGCAAAAGTTGATTATTTAGGAGTGTATTTTAAACGTATTTTTTGTTTTGTTTTTAACTAGATATGAGTGGAAGTTTGTGTTTGACCAGTTTATTGGGAACTAAATAATTTCTGTAGGAAAACATAGATATCTATTAGCATATATAAAAACTAATTAAGAACTTCTAGTTTCTTCCTGTTGAGATATGCAGTGCAAGTTTGAATGCATATCTGATATTATAGCTTACTTTATTATCTCTTTTGAATGCTTGACATACTTACTCTCAAAAACAACGGAAATATTTATGAAAAATACTTCTAATCACAACAAAAACACATGTGCAACAAGATGATAAAGTACAGAAGAAATAACTAAGTAAAGAATTTACAGCTGTAAAATATTAAATGTTTTTTTTTATAATTACATTTGCAATTTTAGCCATATTTTTTTCCCTGGTCAACTGTCTGATAGCTGATGTACATATTTTTATAAACTATCACGATATTGAGAAACACAATTTTTAACAAAAATAAATGACAAATTTACAAGATATAAACAATCTTTATATGTGAAAATAGCCTGTTTTTCTGTTTATAAATTATATAAGGGTCAATGTACCTATTTTAAGAACTATGGGGATATGGGAGTAATAAATTTACTTTTTTTATATACGCAATAACAAATATACTTTCATGCTGCAAACCTAACTATAATAAAAAAGTTGTTGGATTGTTAATTTCATTTAAATTTTATGTTCTTGCCCTTTAGTTTCTATTATTACTAAAAGTGTTTTTCCGGAATATCTTTGTAGTGCTTGAGAATAAGTATATTTATGATGATTTTGTTGAAGTGGGAGAAAATACGTTTTGTACTGATATAATGGCCAGAAATGCATTTCATTTAAAGTTTTTGCTATATCCCACACAACTTGAAGAACACCGTCTATTAAAAACAGTATACAAGGTAGTTTTATTTTTCATTCTACATTAAATATTTCTTCTCAAATGGACATATAATATATTTTCTTATCTTATAATAATAATAATAATTTTGGGTTGCATCCAATCTTTTAGCCTAGAAAATATTCACTAAACAACAATGGAGCAGCAATGACAAGCATATTATTTTTACTGTAATGCTTTGTTTTTTAACAATAGCTTTGCTAAGTTTAAATATCAATATTTTTATTTTTAATTAGGCTTCAAGGCTAAGCTAGTTTGTGCAATGCACGACAAGGCCCGACTCTGTAAGTTACCATGTTGGTGCATAACCGTGCTTAACCTGCCTGTGTGTGTGTGGTGTATTTTTGTATATATGACCTTGTTACACCTCTAGTGTAATCATAACTCGAGGAGTGCCATTAATTTGATCCCAAATAGCAAATGGAGACCGGGAACCAGTACCCACCAACCACGAACTACAAAAATTTCAGACCCTGGAGTTCTAAAAATAGGAAAGCATTTGACCTATTACATCCAAAGCTTGGCTCTATAACCACTGAGCCATCCCCGCCCCTAAAAAATAAAAATAAGAACACAATAATACAAATATTTAACCGGTTAACGTTGAAACTGTTTGAAAGAAAAGTAAAGTATTGGGAAATACACAACATACCAGAAAATAAAAATAGTGAAGCAGTGTTGGCTAATGTAACTGTTAGTGCATATTTTTTGTCTGCTCAGCTGTTATCCTGTGTTAAAAACAGTTCTGTGCACTATGTTTTGAATAAACTGCCATCTAAAAAATCTAGTATCGTAAGATCTGACGACCTTGGTGGTCCCGTTCAGGGCCAACTCGACTAAAATACAGTGGCGGCTCGTGAGTTAAGAAAGAGGGTGGGCACATGAAAAAACTTACCTATTTTTTTTACATAAAATCCATTCTCCTATTTTTCATGCTGGAAAAGACGTCTATGACTTTGTTGTCAAAATCCGGGATAGACTGGACGAACTTCTTTTCTATTGATAGGACCGCCGGATGCGTTCAGTCGATCTTTCTGCACACAATTAACTTCCATCGTCGAAAAAACGTCACTTTCGTCTTTGAATTCAAATGCGCGATTGCGCGAAAACAGCGCTCCAAAGTTCAAATTCAAACGTTGAATGCAAATCGGGAACAATCTGCTCGGTGCCCCATTCGCCTGGTATATCGCGTATAGCGAAGATAACCGACAGGCAACCGAATCACCTCTGCATGGGAAACAAATCAGAGCGTTCCCCGGAAAATAGTTTTGAGGCTGTTAGCCGCGCTTGTGGTGCGGAAGGAAAATTTGATACCATCGTTAAAATAAA
>JABXWE010028076.1:0-13002 GCA_014611495.1 Limonius californicus
ATACAACAATTGCTGTTTTAATCATTTATATTGAAATAGACCGTAAACTTAAACCAACAGATCTCTTAAGACCTGTCTTGTTAAGAAAAATAACAAACAGTTGACAAATACATGCACGCTCATATGCTGCAGAAAACAGCACCGATTAAATTATTTCGAAAATACAGTATGTAGAATAAAGACTGCTTTTAAAGAGCTTCGATTTATACCAAAGTTTTGACCTACATGCAATCAATTATTAAATGATTATTTTTATATAGTATCAAATTAATATCAGAACTATATTGCGGAACTTTTCTCAATGTAGTATAATTATATTTGTAAGAAAAAAACTAATTCAAAGTCAACTGATTAGTTTACAAGGTCATGATGACTCCCTTATCAAGTTTTAAATAAACTCTTTACTATAATAAAATATTGCCAACTCACAAAGCGCTGTTTCAAGGTCAGCTGTTTATTTAGAGGTCACAAAATAAAACTTTGCATTTCTATATACTAATTTGTTAATTTTATGTTAACTGTCTAGTCGAGATCATTTTATTAGAGGTTAGCACAAAATATTTTTTAAAGTTAAGGTTATTTCGAATTATGTTTTGGAAATTTTCAAGGAAACAATATTCAATGTCAGTTTTTTTGTAGGCGTTTCCTTTCGAAACCGTATTTAATTCCGGTGAGGGGTAAAACCATGAAATAATATAGTACAAGTTATGTTCATTTATTTCTTCTAAAATTCTTTTGTTTTGGTTCAAATTGCAAATTCATCAATCATCGGAGTTATTTTACTGTTTCAGCGTGTATAAATCATACGTAGAAGGCACAATCTCTGAAAGTAGTTTCATGATTATTGAAAATATGTAGGCTATACCTTCGACCTTTGAAGAGCGTACATTGTTTATAAGAGCGGATATATTCAATACCTTAGAACATGTACGTGCAAAGACTAGAAACGATATAGAACTGGTGTCATTACGTAACATGTGGAAGAATGTTTTATCGAATTAATTCTTTAAATAATAGATTACTCTATCTTAGAGCTTCCAAACAAATGGCATGTTTCATAATTAAAAAAGTAGGTACCCATCTTTGAAGTTCAAATATCCTAGAATCTTACTTTAGACAAATAAACACTTAGACGTCTGACGGTAATACACTACTAGAATCAGTACAAATATTACCGGACTTGCAGTCTAGGTGGCGCATCTTACCAAAATCCTTACTAAATTGTAGGTAAGCAAAGTGAATATTGTAGGGAAACTAGGAACACTGAGCGTTGTATGGAATGGTTTTGCTGGGCCATAGTAGAGAGTCCAAAAGCCAGGTAAACGCGGATTATGACCATTTTGAGGTGCGTTAGGCTGGACATTCATTGTAACTAGTTTCAATAATATTTGAAAACACATAATACTGGAATCTGGTAGCAGTCAACAAGCAAACCTAAGAGAAATATATTTAAAAGACAGATTTCAACAAATTAACTTTTATTGCACACTTGAAATACGAACAAATATGTTAATTGTGAGATATTATACGTACTTTAGAACTTAACCTATTTTTACAATTTCTTATAAATTTGGATTCCCACGTTGTTTGCTTTTGCAAACGTACCAACAATGTGTACCGAACAATAAATTGCCTGTGTTCTTTACTTTATGATTAACATAATTTATACATAATTCATATAAAGTAGCGAGTACATTTAAATTACTTTTAATATTAGGATAGTGCTTAACAAATACTTTTAAAGTTAGTTTTACAATAAAATTCGTTAAACTGTTTGGTGGGCATAATTTTCCGTAAATTGAAATATTATCAGTGCGATAAGCCTTCTGTTTTATTAGTTCATCTTCAAGATTTGTATGAAAATCGGATGAACTTTTTAATGAGTTTTCACATAAACTGCACTTGTACTTGTATAAACATTTGCGCAATATAAATCCCGCCGTGTACTTTACTGAGCAGTCTTCTAATGTAAAGTTATTCGCGTTTTCTGTTAATGTTTCGGCATCACAAACATCATTTTCTTCGTAATTTTCGTTATACGACGATCCTTTTACATCACGTACGGTATTTATTGTTGCTGATGGGTCATCATAAGTATTAAAAATAAAATCCTGCTGGTCGTCTTCGCAGTTTGATTGTGAGGTACTTTTTTTCAAGTTTGAACAAAACAAATGCCTGAATGAAAGTCTGAAGGTTTTGGCTATTGGATTAACACTCACACCTCCCTTTTGCCGAAAGATCGCAAACGTATTTTCTAATGCATCCTGCGTTAGTCGTCGCGTTAATAAGTATTTTACTCCGTAATTTGTTTCTAAGTCCACTTTTAACAATAAACAAGCTCTAATAGTTTGCAACAATCCGTTAAAACAGGGAGGAACTTTACCTTTAACTGTTTTTAGCTCTGCAATAACTTCTAAACTGTTTTCTAATGTTGTTTGTATATGAGAGTTTTTGGTTGAAAACGGCAAACGGTTTTTGTTATTTGCACACAAACTGCAGCTGTTCAGTGCATCTCCTAAATCGTTAACGAATTTGATAAATGTTGCTGTTGCGTCATAATAAGGTGGCAACTGACCCGTTGACACTCCCGTTCGAATAGCAGCAGCCATTGAATTGCTGAAAATTTGATATGCAAGTTTGCATTTCATTTTTTGAAAATTATTGGGGAAAATATGTATATCTGATATTTTCGGTAAAGCTCTCGCTGTAGCGCTTTGCTTATCTATATTATACGTTTCTTGTATAATTTTCCACGATATTACTTTGTCATCAAATACAAAATCGTATAACATCAGTTGATTCCTAATACTTTTTAATAAATGAGGTGCATCGTAAATAAAATAAATATTTTGGTTTTCAATATTTAAAACAGGATTTTGGACAGTTATATTTAATTTTGAAACAGCTGATCTGTTGCTAGAACCCTGATCGCATACCACTGCCTTAACAATAAATCCGCACCCTATAAGTTTCTTAATACAAGCGGTAATTAAATATTTTAAGTCCGCAGTTTTAGTACTGTTTTCAGAAAGAAAATATGTTATAGGTATTTTCCATCTGCTACATAAACCCGATATCATAAATACTAAAGCTTCAGATGCGTAAAAATTTTTCCTACCCAATTCCCCTAAATCTTCAAAACCTTCGATAATGTCGTGCTTTTTATTATAATCTAAATTTCGTTTTATAGCCATTTCGTCGAACATTAAAACGCAAAGTCGCTGCTTTGTGGGCCAATTTTTGATTTTAATTTTTAATCGATTGAAAACGTCTTCTGCAAAACCAGGCAGTATGTTTATATTATTTAAATACGATTGCAAGGTTGAAACGCCGGGCAGAATGATCCCTTGTTGTTTTAATTTTCTGTATGTCGCAGGTGATGTAAAATAAATATTCATTGCGAAATCGATCATTTCAGGATTCCATGTTTGGCGATTTTTGTGGTCCAATTGCATTTTTAGGAAAGTAGTTTTCTTCTTTAAGTTCTGCTTGGTCATTTCTGTTGTAATTTTTCTAATTTTTCTTCTGAGTCGTATAATTTCAGCCCGATGATTACATTTTTTTTCGTTTTTCTTTTTGTTTTCGATGTCCAATCGTTTTTGGGAGATGGAGGAAAACTTTTTAAAGTTAATTTTCAATGTTGGTGTTTTGGGTGTTTTTGGAGTTTTTATGCCATAATCAGAATTTAAAATATATTGAAGAGTTGGTGACATGCAATTTTCAGCTACTATACCAGAATCACCAACATTTATAATTGACGCTTTCAGCGGAAGTTGAAGACTTCTATATGTTTTCACATTTTTAGTTCGTCGAACGAAATGTGATTGTTCGTCGTCACACAAAACAGAAATTTGTGCTGTATTTTCGTGGGACGGTCCAGCCATCTCCGTAGGTATAATTACTTTCCTGATCGGTTTATAAAATACATCCAATTCTTGAAACGGTTTTGGAACAGCGTTGTGGACCAGCCTTTGCTTCAACGTATTCACGAAAGCAGTAATCTCGAAATGGTTTTCACAAATCTGTTTATTGTTTAGTTGCGATAAATCTAACAATAAACCTGATTCACCTATAAAGAAAAAAAAAATAAGTCCTACAAGTCACAAAATAGAAAATTATTAATATTTAGTGTGAAGTTAATATTCTTTGACTGAAAATTTGAATATTGTCATGTACAACGGTTCTTACAAAATATCAAATACTTTTAACTATAATACCCCGAGGATATTGAAAATTACGAAATATCAATGTTCAACGGATATTCGAACAGAAATTGTTTCTATCTAACGATATTTCATACTATTTACAGAATTTTTTGGTGTAGTTTCTTTAATTAACTTATCGTTAGAATCAAAATTTGAATCGACGAAACGTAACGTTTGTATTATTTATTATGTAACTGTCAAATAATTATTTAAAAAAACAGTTATGAAACGAATAATTTGAACAATTAAATTCGTAACCAAATTACAAAACAAAATAACCTACGTATGAACCTTCAAAAATATAACAAATATTGTTTCACTAAACATCATAAAATGAATATTTTGTCTTAAAAAATAGCCGCTTACCTCCAGAATTTAAAATCCACCGTTTACATCTGTCCTCGTCTTTAATTGGAAAAAGGAACATGTGTAGTCCAGGATCTGTTCGTCTACTCTTGTCACAATTTACGTAACTGCACTTATTTCCTCGTGGAAGCATATTGTTGCAATTAATTTCAGGCTTGTGCTACTAGTACAAGTTAACTTGAATAAAGTAAAACCTTAACTACGCAGTTTAATTCCTTCACAAGCAATAAATAGTCTTCAAATGAACTTTGTTCGCATGATTTATTCTGCTTTAAGAGGACTTATTTTACTGTACTAAGAATATTGGAACTAATAAATAGGTAATTAATACTAATGCCCTTCGTCTGTAAATACTTAAATATAATTACCAGCAGTACGAAAAGACGTTATCGTAATTACATTTTAACAGCAGAACGACTAATATTGGTATTTTCGTTGTGTACTTCCGTATTACTATACTAATATTATACTAATCTCTATTGACTTACCCGGAATTATTTTAATTGTTAGAACGAATGTTAGGCTAATATCCTATTGCTCATAAGAGTACCACAAACATTAGTTGCGCAAAAATTGCAGTTTTTTGAGTGCAATAAGTGAAAACAAAACAGAAACACTGATCAATAAAAAAACGTTTTATATTTTGCTAAATTTGTTTTGTTGTTGGTATTTAAATGGCAGGTAATAATAAAAATCTATAATACCTATAAGCTTTAAAAACAAAAAATGAAGAATTTAATTGTTTTATTAAAGGTATGCGAAGTATAAATTGGGACTATAATGAATTTCTAATGTTTTCGTATAAATAATCAAGTACCAACATGTTAAGTTTGACATTAGGTAGTCAATTGTTTTGGTTTATCTTAAGTGAAACTGCCAATACCGACCATGTCTTTTTTAATTGAACTTGAAAAACGTGAGTTAATCCAAGAAGTGTACAATAGACAACAAAAAATAGTCCATATTCGGCCTCTAAGGAACTTAAAGTTTAAGGATTTTGTAAAAACACTGTTTATAGAGTTTGAAAAAAATAAATGAAGGTGGTGTAATAGAAGGATCGCGGAAATTTGAAGTAAATTAACCGAAGATCAAATACGGAAAATTGTAAAATTATCCAAGAAGGAGCGACTTTGTCAAAATTCCCAAAACAATATAATGTCAGATCGCAATATATATAGAATTTTAAAACGGAGAGGAATTAAACGTTTCCGCAAAATAGGTTTTCCAAAATCGACTGCTCCTTGCTGGTTTATATTTCTTTTGTTAAAATCTTGTAATACAAATAAACATACAATAGTTAATCGCCAGGGATTACGGCTACTTTCCAGGTAAGGGTAGGCAGCTCGGGCAAAAAATCGCATGACTTTGCTAGCGCCATCTCACTCTTACTACTAGTTTATAGAAACGTAGCGCCGTGCTAAATTCGGAAACACACCGATACAAGGCGCCCTCTTGTGACACAGTCCAACCGAGCCTAGAATTTCGTGACATTACGTCAGACGTCTAAGTGTTTATTTGCCTATGCTTTAGAAAACCCCATTAGAGCAGAGGAAGAAATATTCCGAAGGTCATTGGCCAGATCCTGCATTACAAACTTGTACTACGTTAAAGAGACAGTTATTGTTAACAGTAAGGGCATTCGTAATGAGCATCGAGTAAACTAAATCAAGTATTTAACCGCTAGTAATTATAAACTATACGCAAGCATGTAAAATACGAGTTCAAGGACACTGAGTTCCTTTAATGTTTGAGTTTGGTTAAACAAAAGCCGTATGAGGATATGAGAAATGATCACCGGTTGGGTATTTTGATTGTCTGAATTAGAAAATTTAGAAATTCCCCTGTTTTTGTTGTGTAAATGTTGGGAACTATTACGTCGGTTTAAGTTCTTCGGGAGCAAAACTTCCCATTCGAACTTCCTTGCAGAAGTGCCTCAAATAAAATTTGTTGTTGTTCGTTGCGCGCTCCCAATTCGTCATACACTAAAGTGCATTCTTTGTGAGCGTCGGGAAACAGGCGCCGGCGTTAATTTAGAAATAGATCCGGGTTAAAAAAAGAAACGCCCGGTGTCTTTGTTGAATAAGGACAAAGACTTTCGTGCACGTTTTGAAGCAAGGCCAAGAAAATGATTTTTGCCCAAAACGACGGCGCTTTCAAGAATTTATTACTTTTCCGGGCCGCAATCGCCCCCGTATGGTCAAAGTTCATAGCCGTGCGTCAAACGGCATTAATTCAAATGGAATTTATTTTCGGACTATTTTTATCCCAGAACTGGTTCCTCGGCAGATGTGGTCATGCAGAAGTACTACGTTTGCACGTTGGCAAGTTGGGTTGTTTATCCACAAAAACTAATTCAAATTAAAAAAATCCTGAATTAGGTTAAGCTAAATAATTAAATATAATCGAAGTTATTCAACCTAAATACAAATTAACTAGAATTGATCCTAAAGTAAAATAAAATTAAAGCATTCAAGCCGATATGCAAATGTTCCTCTACAGAACTATTATTAATTTCTTTTTTCTTTTAGCTAAAAGCAGGTTAGACCAAATATGGTAAAACCTTGTTGGACAAAACCAAATTGCTACAAATGGCACCGGGATTTGAATTTCTTTATGAACAGAACTTGATTTAACATGCTTCATATAACTGTCAAAAAAAGATTTGCTAAAATAGGTCAAATTTGAATGTTTCAACCCAAAACTGAATCTTTCCAGTAGGAACAGATTGAAATGTTTCTTGTTTAAACCAATGATAAGGAAAACTAGGAGTTTTTTTATCCAAAAACAAAATTCTTATAACTTTAGGAATGTTTCATCGTAAATCAAAAAAAGAAAATCGAATCATCCAATACTAACCAAAATGTTTATGAACAGAGGCTAGGGGAAAAGTTTCTTGCTTGAGCCTTTTATTTTCAAACACAGTTTGTGACGTGAATGATTTCCCTATCGCCCGAACGTGAGTGATTTGGGTTTAACCTGCGTTCTTTCACGGTGATTATTCTTGATAACCACGACAAACGTTGAAAAATGAAGATTTCGTAAAGCATGAAACAGATTTGTAGGGAAGGGGGTGATCGGTTCAGCAAAATCTCGAAATCCGCTTGAAACTTGTTAGAGCCTACTCATTAACGATTTCGTGCAAATGTGTGATCGAATAATGTGCACTACTTCACTCTTTGAGTGTTGTTGATAATAATAATTATTAAACGTGGTTAGAACGTGCTGCAAGTGAGCTGGAAACTTGCGTTATAAAGTGCGAAGAGCCTACATTAAATTTAGTTGGAAAATTGATTTGAATAAGTTTATTTTTCGATCTACAATGGAGACAAAGATAAGGTAAAAAATATTTAATATTTTTGATCACTTTCGAATTCTTCCAACATTCTTTGGCGGTTCTTAAACCAAACACATTTTATATCCACATACCTACCTATGTCGATTTACGACAGCGCTGCCAAACTGTGCAAAAGATTGGAGATTTCAGAGATTTACATTTCCTACGCACAATTTTATTACTTTTTAAAATTTATATATAAATGTTCTAAGGTTTTTTCTTTTACTTAGGTACTTAGTGTGCCTTATAGATGTTTTAGTACATGAATAAATCATTTATTTGGCATTAAACGCACTTCTAATTGAATATTAGAGAAATAGGGAATTGTGAAAAACCGATCTAGATAGTAGTAAAGTACAACCATTATTTTAAGGCCGAACTGATAGGGGACACTCAGGTAGAACCAGCCAAAGTATTCAGGTAAATTTTAAAATATTTACAAAACTTTACACATTTTTCATTACATAGGAGTAAAATTTCGAATTTGATAACGAATTGGAAATTGCAAATGGCACACGGCGCAGTAATCTAAAGTAATTAAATAAAAATTATGTACTTGTTTATAACTTAAGATGCATTATTCATTACAATAGCACTATATTTTGGAACATTTGGGAGAAAATATTCGAAAAAACCAATTTTCGAACATATCTGCGTTCGTATCTTGGTGGTACTCCGCGAAAGACCTCTAAAACTTTTTGCTGATAATTTTAAACATCCGTTTATAAAGCCATTTTCGGAGCAGGCATGTACAATAATTATTCCTTTTCCTTTTGAAGGTGGGATATCCAAAACTGTTTTTGGGGTACCATCAGTCCAACCTTTATTTACAATATCGTGCGTATCGAACCACGTTTCATCTAACCAAACAATTGGCCGATTTTCTGATCGATATTATTCTATTTTTGTAAGGTATTCTTCCCTTAACCGCACAATAGGATCACTGTCCATAACGTATTGTCGTTTGTTTATGGTTTTGTATCGAAATCCCATATCTATCATTAAATTCCTCAGGGTTTCCAAGCTTTTGTAAGGAAAAATGTGTTCTTCATTGTTAATTTTCAAAAGTTTCTATACAAGCAAAATATTAAAATACCTTTAAGTTTCCATTTTAAAATATGCACACCGAGTTTAGACCTGTACACTATAGTAACAACCGCTCGTTCTGTATTACGGCATTACAAGCTTCACGCTGAGAGGAAATGAGAAGATAACAGCGGCTCAAAGATTCGGCCTTAAAATAATGGTTGTACTTTACTAACGTAATTAAATTCATTTTCCATCGGAAAATATGGAAATGTTTAATACACATGGAGAGTAACTACAAATCAATGCTATCCTAGTATTTACATTAGCAGTGCCGGATCCATGTAATATCTTCGTGGGAGGGGGGAGAGAATAATGATATTTAATGGCGTTTACTAATACACAGTATGTTTGAAAAAGTTCTTTACATATGGGAAACTATTTTAACATAATTACTCAAAATAAAATATTCTTCATTCCAAAATGCGCGTAAAAAATTCAAAATTATGGGATATTATACAGGGTAGACTAAAACAAAATAATTCGGCTTAAGCAAACGTAAAAAGGTAGATAACAGAAAATGTTACTTAGAAAAGTTATTCAGAATAAAAGTTATACATAATTATGAAATAACAACCCTCTGTGATATTTTTGTTTTAATAACAGCTAGTTAAAGAATTACTTAGACTATCCTGTGGTAGCCCCTTAAATACGGTAATGCTTTGATAAAAATAAATAATTAAGTCACCTATGAAAAGGTAAAAACAGTCAACTAAAAAAAAATAAACAAAATTTTGCTCTTGGTTCCAAGGAGAGTTAGAAGATTATGCTATTATGCCAAGATGTATAATCTGTTCTGAAGATGAAACATTTACTTCCAATGGGACAGCAAGTTCTCAAAATTGTCATTGGTGGAGTGGCGATAATATTAATTTAAAATTAATGTGTGGTATGGAATTTTCAAAGCTAGAGTCATTGGACCTTCCCTTTTTCGACAACGATTACGATTTTTAAATAATCAGTTGTCTGATTATATATTATTAGGAATATTAGACTGTACCTCTAAACTACTACTAGTAAACTAGGATTCATACTTCAAAACTCGAAAATACCAATCAACTTAAAGAGAGAAATATTTAACATGTGTGTACTCCCGGTGTTGACGTATGGCGTCGAGACCATGTCGCTAATCATTAAATCAGCGGCAAAACTAAGAACAACTCAACGGGCAATAGAACGTGTCATGCTAGGAATAAGCCTAAGAGGAGGAGGACGTATAGCCCGACAGGACGAAATAAAATGGACAGAACACATTCTTAAATGGAGACCAAGAATGCACAAACGTAGGGTGGAAAGACCAGAGAGATGGATGGACGATATTAAGGAGAAAGCTGGGAAGATTTGGCTACAGGCGGCACAAAACAAAACAGAGTGGAAAAGAAAAGAGGAGGCATACGTTCAGGAGTGGAGAATTAAATGCTGAAAAAGAAGAGAAGAGACCTCTAAACTACTTTTAATGTAAGATTAATAGACATATATTCGGAGTGTTCTTGGCGCGCTAGGTCTCCGGAACTCACCTCTTCAGATTCGTTTAAAGGAACGGTAGGATAGGTCTTCTTAAATAGGAGGTTATGCGTCTAAACTTAAACATAATTATCAGTTCCAAATAACATTTGCACTTGCCATTTTCCTTGAATTTAGAGGTACTTTATGTACTTTCTTCTTCAGTAAGATCACACAAGGTTATTTGGTATTTATGTACATTTCGAATATAATACGCACTAGTTTAAATTCTCACATAAAACAACTTCTAAAGATAAAAAAAAATGTATTAAAACATCTGATACCAGAACTTAAACTTTTAGTAAAAATAAATGATAATGTCAAATATTAGCAGTACACCAAACTCAAATAGTTTTGAATTTTTATAAGCACACTTTGTTTTTTTTTGGATTGCAGAATTTTTTATGTTGCATAATTACGTTTTCATTAAACACACTTCTTGGTAGGTTTTCTTGAAAACAAATATTTAGTATAACTTAATATGATCTGGAAAATAAATCCACACAAAACTGGGTAAAGTTTCTTAGTAGGTACAAGTAGCTGGGTAAAGCCACAGATATCGTAGTTTTTCGATGAAAACGTGTATGTCAATTGATTTGAAAGCTTTATCCTGCTCATCCTGTCGTGTATCTGCATACAATTATGTTGCTTATCGTTCGAGATATTGATTGATTCATCATGCGTGCATTTATGAACACGTGAACTGCGTCTGAAATAGTTATTCTAAGTTTAAAAATTGTAATTGTTTCATTGTTTGAAAATTAAATTAATCTTGTGTAGTAGATTGTATATTAGTGTTAGTTATTAGTTATGTTATATTAGTTATGTTGGTAAGAGTGAGTAAGTGATTAAGGGTGGGTAAGAGCACGTGAAAGTGTGCTCCAGCCACCATTATGTTGTTTATGTAAGTAGAGTAAGAACGAGAGTTCTGGAGCCTCCCGAGGTCGCCCCCCTCCAACCACTTTCAAGGTTAGTCTATTTTAATGTCATGGTCATTTGCGTCAAGGTCAGACCACTTTAAAATATTATGGTCAGGCTATTAATATAGAATGTTAAGGTCAAACTTATTAATAGAAATAGAACACAGGCCATGATGTATAATAAAAAGTATTTATTTAAACAAAGTTGCATTACCGTCGGAATCACTGGTGAATATATAATCACATATAAAATACGATGTGAAAATGTAGTAAATAAATGCTTGCAAATATAGACATAATACCTACTACAATAGTATAGACTCTTATGCTCTTATTGCTTACTCTCTACAAATTTAATAATAGCTTTGTGATTAACCTTTCATAAGCCCAGCATTTTAATAGGATTTTAGAAATAAAACAAAAAATTATTTTCAGTTATATTTATTAGCAGGATCAATATCAACGTAATCATTTAAATCTATACCTAATAGTCCTTGTTCTTTAATTTCTTTAGCACACAGAATACTTATATCTCTTTTACCATTACAATCATCAAAATAGCTATTATAAGCTGTAGCTTTATATAATACACAATTTAAAATTATAGCTTTATAAAAATACATATTATCAAACTTAGCATAAGGTAAATAACAATCGTTTAAAAGACAATTACTTTCTCGCACCAGAGCAAATGACATATTTATCATCGAACGGGAATCATAATCACTAACACTAGGATTTCCTTTAATAAACTTCTGTTGCTGCCAAGAGCTACTTGTAGGTAAATCTGCATTGGATAACCTACTTGTTGGTAAATCTTCATTGGGTATGTATCCACTTCTTAACCATTTTGATAGGAAACCATCAGAAAGATAGTATTCTTTATCAGCTTCCTTTGTTCGACTCCAAGATTTGGAAAAATAATATGTAGAGAAATCAGGTCGTATGACACCAGCTTTTCGTAGTTTGTGTGGAGTTCGTTTTTCTTTTGGCGTTAGAACTAATGTAATAAACGCTTGTTTTTGCAGCTCAGTCAACCTTTCAATGTCTCGACGCTCTGCAGGGTTCTTATCTAAATCTCCAACATTAAACCACTTTGGATATTCGAAATCCATTATACTATTAGAATGGAACTACTGCAACTTAGTAGGCTATACTTATATAGAACATTATCCCCACTTTCAGCTCCCCACTTTCAGCTCCCCACTTTCATTATGCCACTTTTATAATATTCAAAAAATATTTTGAATATTGGATAAAATTTAATTTATTTATTTATAATTATAATGCATATATAGTTAGGACTATGGAATAATAATCATGAAATTAATAAATAATATAATACATATGCCGACCCATTTGCGGATTCCCAGTAAATGCGAGTCGGCACAATTTGTGACATTAAGGCACTCCTCTATGATAGCGTTTATTTCCCCACTTTCATCATACCACAAAACTTAAAAAATATTTTCAGTGTTGGTTAATATTTAATTTATTTATAATCATAATACATATACTTAAGGCTAGGGAGTAATAATAATAAAATTAATAAATAACATAATACTGATAAATATAAACTTAGGTATGA
>JABXWE010028078.1:0-18408 GCA_014611495.1 Limonius californicus
TATTTGAGATTTTATTAGCTTTTCGGAATATCTTAAAGCAAATCAATAGCTGCTTCTCAAACCGCGTGTTTTATTTGATTTTATATCGCAAGTTGCGATGAGTCATAGCCCTTTGTTGTTGTAGTACTGTAACTGTATTTCCAAATTTCATTACATCAACACAGGAATATCCTAAACTTTTGTACTCTTATACCTTTAAACTTCCCAATATACGAAGGAAGTTCTAAATTATGGTAGCTTAACTAGGTTAGAAAATCAACAAAGCAACCAATTAATATAAAGGTTCACATAATCCCCATGAACATATAGCAGGAAGAAGTCTGAAATTGGTACTTTATTTTTGTATTATAATCCCGAACAAATATATTTAGAAATTCTATGTTTGCAGGTAAACAGTTTCTGAATAACTTAGGCTAGAAACGCTAACAATATTTAAATTTTGTTCGTTGCTTCTGGGACGCGGGATCGTTGTAAGCGGGAAATACAATACAGTAAACAATAAAAATTAAAACATTTATGTCGCAAACAGTATATATAACAGGAACTTCGTTATAACCGAGTTCATCTTAAGCGACTTCGACGGTATGCACAATTCACTAGAAGCTAGGTAGTGTTACAAGGTTGACGGTTGACTTCACATTTACCAATGTCGGCAGCTGAAATTAGGGACATGTGCGAGGAGGCATTGTCACGAAGCAGTAACAATTTCCATTTTCATACCAAGTTGACCTAATATTCACCAACCATCGTGATTTAGGCGTAGTCAGTTACATGAATATCTTGAACGGAATTCTTTTAACTGCAGATAGTTGGAAAAGAAATTCTACGGATTCTGGTTTAGTTTCGCAATCCCAGTGAAGAATCCACATTTCATTAGCGGTTACAATGCTGTGTAAAAATGATCCTCATTGTTGTTTGGTAGGTTAAGATTTTCCATTGAAGATTTTACACTTCCTTTGTATAATTTTAACTATTTCCATGTTCCTGGGAGGTAGGTAGTCAGCTGCCGGACAATCGTTTGTCGGGTTGTTCAAGGAGTCTTCTGCCTATTGGTTTTCCTTCATTTTCATTCTACTCGCTTATTAAAAGACAGTTCTGGAGTAACAGCCATATATTCAATCATATAGGTGTGTGGGTGAAAGCAAGTGCACCTAACAGTCATACCGAGTGTTTTATTCTGTATCCTGTTATCAAGAGACTAAAGAAGTTCATACGAACACGATTTTAGAACTGCGTTGTATACGGATTTCCAGCATTCCAAAGTTTAGTAATTAATTCCACCACCATTGTTTGTCGCTAAGTTTGACAATAGTTCTATTGTAGCTTTTCAAAATTTATATTGTAATATTTAGTTTCTGACATAATATTTGGTTTATGATGTACACTAAAACCAGGTTGTCTAGAGTTCATAGCACGGAAATAAGGGAAATGTGTAAAATTTGAACCGGTGGGAAACTGGGTCAGCAATAGAAGGCAAGAATAGAATGAACACATTGATAGAATGAACGACATACGTATAACAGAAGTAGCAAGAGTTCAATCTCCAGCAGGAAGAAGAAGTTTAGGACCACCCAAAAAACGCTGGAGCGATAGCATGGTTGATGGTTGAAGAACAGACAGAATTGTCTATAATGAAGAAGAAGAGGAAGAAGTACAGTAGAAGAGAATCTTAGATCTTCAGTACTTTTTATTGAAGATTCTGCTCTCTTTTTTCTTCTTCGTATAAGTATTTTGCTTGTATACAACTGGGCACTGTTAGGTATTTCCGTACTCTTGGGAGGTGGGTTGCCAGCTATCATGCAATCGTTCCTGATGTCGTCCAGGAGTCTTTTACCCATTCGTTTTCCTTCATTTTTATTCTACTAAAAGGTAGTTTAGGAGTAACAACGACATATATGAAGGACTTATGCCTGTGGGGGAGAGGGCGATATCAGTTGCAGGTGAAAGTTATACTGGGTGTTCTATTCTTCATCCTGATGCTAATGTCAAGACAATAAGAACAAGTTCACACGAACACAATTCTGAAAACGCGTTCTATATGGAGTTCCAGCGTTTGAAGTTGAATTAGTTCCACCACCATTTTGTCGATAAATCTGGCAATACTTCTACTGTAACTTTTCGAAATTTATTTTCTAATGGTTCTTGTCTGTTATGGTATTTGTATCATAAAGCACATTAGAAGAGAATCTTATAATCTCTAGGTATTGTCATTGAATATTCTACTCTTCTTCTTCTTCTGTTTCGTCTTCTTCTTCTTCTCTTTCTTCTTCTTCTTATTCTCCTTTATGTAGGTCTTATGCTTGTATATTACTAGCCACGGTTAAGTATTTCCATGTTCCTGGGAAGTGGGTTACCTGTCGCGCCATCGTTTGTGGAGTCATCTAGTGAGTCTTCTACCCACTGGTTTCCCTTTATTTTCATTGCACTTGTTTATTGAATGGTTTCTAGGCACACACCTTACAGATACTTAACAGATGAAGATGACCATCCAGTATTCGTTAAACTTTACTAAGAAAAGAAACAGCGATTGTGCAGCTATTTCCTAGCTAAAAGTATTTTCTCAATATCAGCGATGTGATTTTCGATTTTTTTTTTGGTTTTCCTGACTTGGACTCATCTTTTATAAATTTTCTTCCTGGATGATCTTCTGTTTCCCCGAGTCCTTCTTTAATTTCTTTTTGGGGAATTTTCTTCCTCGATGGTCTTCGATGGTGTTCTGTTTAATTTCTTTTTGGGGAATGCCAGCCAGCGTCAGACATATAATGTAATGTAATGTCATCCGTGCAAACCACTTCTCTTCCATTTTTTACACTAGAAGATTTTTTAAGCGGGGAACCACAATTGCGCAAATTTTACCTGGTATTGACAGGTAAAAATTGAAAACTTTAAAGCCTTACCAGACTGGAATAACTTGGAACACCTCTGGATGTGTGCGTATTTCAGCGTCTACAATTGGCAATTAGATTTCAACACACAACGCTAATTTAACACGCAATTATAAAACATAAAAGTGGTCCGTTATAAATGTCATTACAGCAATCTGAACCTCCGCCTTCAGTGCGATCGCGACATAATTTACAGCTGCAAGAACAATAACTAATCAAAAAGCAAATATTCTATGCCATTAACCACTTCAGATAGGTAATATCTGCATTCCAGGCGCGAAATAAAAATATTCAGCTATGCGAATGGAAATTCATACGTAAGGGCAGCCTGTAGAGGATTGAAAACTAATTTTATATAGTATCGAATTGTGTTAAGTAAATATTTGTCATATTAGTATAATGTTCGGAAAATTGAGACTATTTTGATCCAGTTATCATTAACTAGATAGCACAGAAACTGTTGACGATTCTGAAAACATCATTCTAGGAAAAACTCCCTGGAAAGAAAATCTGAGGGAAAGGTACCCTATTAAAGCTACCAACACAAATCTTGAAAGGCAAAGCTCAATAAGAAAATATTCGTAATATACAGCCGTAGAACACAAATATTATGAAGCAAGAGATTCAAAACGTTAATACTAAAATTATATGACTTGATGTCTAAACTACAATAGTCTCTAATTGTTAAGAAATAAAGAAGAATTTTCTTCAAACTTTATTTTTGAAGAAATTTAAACGTTTTTCACTAAATAAAACATGTCGTGGTAAAAATCCCAATGAGATAAGAAATCTTTGAAAAGGTTACCAAAATCTGTCTCAAAACTACATACATTATTGATTTGCTGGAAAAACCCGATATGGTTGCAACTGTTAAACAATCCGAGAATAGTAATATAGGAAGGGAAAGCCCGAAGAACTATTCGGGTTGAGGCATACCAGATGGAATGCACCAAGAAAAGAAACCCCACAATGACCATGAAATTTTATAAAGAAAAAGTTAACTGATGGAATCTAGGAAGAGCAACAAAATGTATTACACCTTCAAAAATGGGTTTTGACAAGAATTCATTATGTACATAATATTTGTACAATGTTGATTAATTATTATCCAATTAATTTTAGATATGGGGAGTCATATATTAAACCGAAAGAGGAAGAAAAATTTTAGATAACTTTAAATCTTTATATATATTCCAATTTGATATTCTCCCCTTTTTCGGTAATTAATGAAAACAGGTCACCCCGCTCTCCTGAGGGCCAAAAAGGACCATAGGAAAAGATTTTCTGTTTGCATTAGCTGAAACTGTAACGTGTTTTGGATTTAGGTTAGTACCTTCAGTATACTATATCATACCGTTGTGTACTTTAGCTATTCTCCAAGGTGAACTATTTTATACAAAAACTATTTAAAATTTAAATGAATATTTGTGGAGATATTTGATGTAACTTTTTTACTTTTTCGAACTTTTCCTTTAATTTTTAGTCTTCTGAGTGGTCAATAGTAGATATCCTTAAATCGTTATATACATTCCAATTTGATATTCTCTCCTTTTTCGGCAATTAACGAAAACAGGTCACCGCGCTCTCCTGAGGGCCAAAAAGGACCATAAGAAAAGATTTTCTGTTTTTGCATTAGCTGAAACTATAAAATTATTTTTTATTGGATTTAGGTTAGTACCGTCGGTACTATACCTTACCTTTGTGTACTTTGGCTATCCTCCAAGGTGAACTATTTTATACAAAAACTATTTAAATGCATATTTGTGGAGATATTTAATGTAACTTTTTTACTTTTTCGAACTTTTCCTTTAATTTCTAGTCTTCTGAGTGGTCAATAGTAGATATCCTTAAATCTTTATATACATTCCAATTTGATATTCTCTCCTTTTTCGGTAATTAATGAAAACAGATCACCGCGCTCTCCTGAGGGCCAAAAAGGACCATAGGAAAAGATTTTCTGTTTGCATTAGCTGAAACTGTAACGTGTTTTGGATTTGGGTTAGAACCGTAGGTACTACACCACACCTTTGTGTACTTTGGCTATTCTCCAAGGTGAACTATTTTATACAAAAACTATTTAAATGCATATTTGTGGAGATATTTAATGTAACTTTTTGACTTTTTCGAACTTTTCCTTGAATTTTTAGTCTTTTGAGCGGTCAATAGTATATCTAAATAATGTATTACCCTTAACTGGGGATAACCTTGTGTAGACTACCTTTAGACGCTATAATTTTGCTGACGAACCATCTAATTAATTAGAACCCGTACATGTATATATAGCAGAATTCTTACGGTATATATTCTAGTTTGTAAAACTGAACACCTTTTAATTATTTCTAATATAAATCCATTTAAGTCAATTATGAGCTAGTTTACACAATTAGGTGAAATTTAAGGTGTTGTATTTAGGGTAGTACCCTTGGTACCACCGTTAAACCCTATTTGCTTCTGATGTAACTTATGAGACTTAAATGTATAATTTTGTTACAGAGTAACCCTTATGCCTTAAAAGATACAAGTAGTGCGGCGGAGATGACCGCATGGACGAGCGCTGGACTCCAACCGACCACAGGGTACTATCCCTACGATCCAACGCTGGCGGCTTACGGGTAAGTAAATAAGCGTTACACAAACCGTCGATAATGATAGAAGCCAACACATCAATTCGTTTTGGCGTGACATCCTTTCTAAACAATTATTACAGTCAGGACAAATTTACAAAGCGTGTCGCACCGAACAATTGCATGAGAATCGACTCGCGGTTGCGTTTCTCCATAAAAACACAGATCCATTAGATAAACCTGGATATGCCCAGTCGACATGCTCTGTGTTTCCCGTCATGAGTTTTGAACAAGCTATCGCCAGGACATTAATAGTGGAAATCTTTGCGTGTTGGCGCGAATCGATACATTCAAGTTTCGGGTGTCGTATCGCGGACTGAAAGAGGCAATTGGTTCACTTTTGTGTCGGGATTTGGTTTGTGGATGCAGGCCAACTTTATGTTTATAGTTGTTGAATCCGGTTTAGATTGCGCTGCGGCTAATTCCCGGTCGCGGAACGAGCAATGTTGGAATGGCTTCAAGACAAAATGGCTGAAGAGGGAGCGCTATTGATTGGAGCGTTGTTGCGGCGTCGCGGCGCAGGTGGTGGCTGCCATCGCAATGCACCATTTGTATTTATAGTCGATAAAATCGGTTCCACTCATTTCGCACTGCATTGTTAAACAAGTTCAGGTCTATAAACGAATTAATGGGAGGAAAATGTCATCCAACGTTCGAGCTAAGTTATCGAATTACGAACCCCGAACGGGTTTCCTGCCGCAGCTATCTCCCTCAAACTTTTTTGGAAATAAAAAGAGCTGACTAAATAAATACTGACTTTGAGTTATATCGGCTTGATCGGAGGCGGACAAGGCGTAACCAATCGCTCGCTCAGCGGAAGTGTATCAATGATGTCTGGAAATCGAGGGAAACTTTATTTTTCCCGTTTTATTGACGTCGAAGGCCGCCTTTCCCTTGTCTATCGGGAAAAAGTGGCTCGCTTAATAGGGGTGAAACCACTCTGACCGTAATCAAATCCCGCTCTCGGGGATTCGAGGGTGAGTACTACATTAGCTTGGCAGCTCCGCACAAAGAAACGGGCGGTAGAACAAATTCAACATCTCCTTGACAAACCGTGTTTAGGCTCCACTTGCGGATCGTTACCTGGTGCTGGGATTTGCCTGCAATATCATCCCAGACTCTCTCACACGCAACCCGCCGAATAATTCCGGGCGAATCACGCATCCGATCGGTCACGAACGCGAATAAAATACACGAAACGAGTAAATAAGAGGACGCGAACTGTCTATAAATATCGCAATTACGGCGCTCATTCCTTTTATTTATTGTCACAGGTATGGTGCCGGGTACGATCTGGCAGCGAGGCGCAAGAACGCGACCAGAGAATCCACGGCGACCCTCAAAGCGTGGCTCAACGAACACAAGAAAAATCCTTACCCAACCAAAGGAGAAAAGATTATGCTCGCTATTATTACCAAAATGACCTTAACGCAAGTATCGACGTGGTTCGCGAACGCAAGAAGACGATTAAAAAAGGAGAACAAAATGACGTGGGAGCCCAAAAATAAAACCGACGACGACGACGATGCCATGGTATCCGATAATGATGACAAAGATAAGGACGATGAGGACAAAAGAGATGACACAGGTAAGAGATTTTCGAGCTTATATGTAAATCGCGGAACAGCCGCAACCGTTAACCGTCCCGAAGCGAATGGAAACGCGGAGAACGTTCATCAGGCTAAATTTTAAAATTAATTTAAATTTTGTTGAATTTCCAATTAGAAGTATTACATTTACATTTAGGCACCTTAGCAAAGGTGTCTGAATTTTAAAATTAAATCTTAGTCAGTATGCAATTATGAGCAACACATTTACGGTCATAACAAAAGCAAAAGGAAGTTTTTTACGCTTGTACACCTCAAACGATGTATGTGAATTTTAAAATTAAATTAAACAACATTTGTAAGTTTATAATTACAAATGTGGACCTTAAATATCTTGTCTGCATTTGAAAATAAAGCAAAATTATCTTAAGTTGTAATTAGACAGAAAACCTCTACGCATATACACTTAAAAGGTAGCATCTGAAGCAAGAATTTTTCGAAATTATGTGGAATCTGCAATTAGAATTACAATTAAAATATATAAACTGTATAATTAAAAAGAAGAAACAGGACGACTGTTATATTACAAATAATTTTGTTGACTTTGCAATTAGATGCAACACATTACCTTTACAATTCTGTCCCATAAAAGTGGCCTTTAAATATTAAACTAAACTAAACAAAATTTTCTTAAATTTGTAATTAAAACGAAATTATACTTTAGAAGCAGTAATTGAAATTTCAAAATTAAATTGGTCTTAATTATGTTTCCAATGAAAAGCAACAGATTCACAGGTATATAACTTACGACTGGTGTCTTAATTGAATAATTAAATTAAACACAGTTGTGTCGAATTTGTAATTAGAAGAAACACTTTTACAGTAATTCACTGAGAAATTGGAACTAGCATTACAAAATTTTGATGAGTTGTAAAATACTGAGAAGAGATTTACAATTACTTGTGTTAGAAGTAATTGATATTTTAAAATTAAATCAAACTGAATTAGCTTACAATTATAATTAACGCGCCAATTGCGATTGTATAACTTAGAAGCGCAGTTGTAATTTTTCAGATTAATTAAAAAAAATTTTGCTGCGCTAGGAATTACAACGATGACGTTTGCGCTCATACACTTTAAAATTGATTTACGAAGTTTGGTTAAGTTTGTAATTTGAACATATATGAAATGAACAATAAAATTGGTGTTTTAATTTTCATGAGTGTTTTAACTACAACGAAGGCACAATTACATGTCTTAGAAACGGCGCCTGTAATTATAAAATCAAATTAAAGAAAATTTTCCTTTGGGATTCAATGGTCGGTTATGAATGTATACTTTAGAAATGCTGCTCAAATTTAGCAAATTAAATTAAAACAAATTATATTGTGCTTGCAATTAAAACCAAGGTATTAGCCCAACAGGAATGGGATCTGAATTTCAAAATTACATTAAACCATACATTGTTGACTTTGCAATCAATTACTGATATATAATTTTTAGTAATTTACTGAATAGCAGATATTTTTAATTACGTACCTCTAAAGTGATATATGAATTAGAAATTAAATTAAACGTGTTAGTTTTGCTGTGAGAAGGCACACTTACGTTTATACACGTTAGACTAAATTTTAATATTAAATTAAACCAACTTTCGTTGAGTTTGCAATTAGGAGGATCACATTTACGTTAAGACACCTTAGAGTGGTGTCTGAATCACAAAACGTAGCTGAAGTAATAACGAATTGTGCCTCGCCGTCTGTTAAATGGCGTTCCAAGTGTTACGCGCATTAAGTCCCCCATTTCGTTTTAATCGGATCAGCAGTTAATGCTCATAGCCCCAAAACGAAGATACCGACGATACCACTTAGTCGCGCCCCGCCGTAGTAGTTTTAAATCACAAAGAAGGGAGAAAGCTTCCGATTTTTCAATTAAGTATGCGTTTCAGATATTCACGGCCGCATAAAGGCAGAGCGGAACGGCAAAGAGATGGAAGATGACGAGCTCACCGACGAAGAGAGAAAAGACGACATCCTCGGCAGTCAGATGCACCATATGCTAGGGAGCGCTTACGGCCTAAAACCGGAAATGAAATCCTCGGACTGCGGAGTGCCCTTACCGCCATCCAAACCCAAAATTTGGTCACTGGCGGATACAGCCGCCTGCAAGACGCCGCCGCCACCACCTCCTTCTCAACAGCACTGGTCTGGAAGCAACGGCTTCGCGTTACCGAGCTCGGCGAGGTATGGAAGCGGCGGTTTTCTGCCAAGCCATTGCCAGCAGGGTTTTCCGGACGTGCAGACCGACACCCCTCCACAGACGCCCCCTAACATGAAGCTCCCCAGCGTCGCTGGAAACCTTTTACCGGGACAAGCCCCATGCATAGGGGGTTCGACAGGAAACGGGGGCTACTCGCAGTCGAGCTTCCTGGGTGGCTTCGGGCGACTGCAGTCTCCTCAGCGACCTCTTCCGCCCCAGCCCAACCAGGGGGTCCCGCCTAGTTCAGACAACGCTGCCTTCAAACCTTTCTACAAGAGGTGAGTTTTGACGTTACCAAGGGCTGTAATAGAGACTTAGCCAATGTTGATGTTTGTTGATGCAGCCCGCAAAGTATGAACGGAGGGTTCGTGTCGCCGGTGTGAGCCGCGCCCTGCTGGACCGTCCGCTAGGTAAGTGCCTACGCTAAAATATTCTGAATGAGGAATGCCCGCTATCGCCACCTTCTTGACATTGACAAATGATGCGAGATTCTGATCAGTGAATGGCCCTCACGCGGCCCGGCCACTAACTAGTCCGTCCGCAAGTTACTCAATCGGATAAACCTGTCCAGCCTGAGTGTTCCGTCGCTCCCTGGAGAGAATCCATTGTTTCAAATCAATATTCTCTCTCCGCACCCTTTCTGTTTATTTGATCTAGCATTTATCTAACGCAGCGTATTAACGCCGACGCCGCCTCCGATCCTCGCATTAAGGTGGACAATTAGTCGATACTATCGGATAGCGGGATATATCTTACTTACATGTACTACCTAGTTGTTTAAGAATTACTTTACCGTGTCTACAGAGCACAATTCTGTTCCAGGTCGTAGCGGATACCGTCTGGCGACCTTATCGCAAATGGGCAAAGTGCAACAAATAGTTAATCAGTGAGTGCAAGAACTCGCGTGTTGATTGATCGCAATATGTTGTATATTTTGTGTAAATGCATTTATTTATATCTGTGATAAAGAAATGAATTGTCCAAAAACTGGTGTTGTAGTTCGGAAATGGGATTTCTTCGTTTTTAGTAGAGTTTCTTCAAAACAAATACAAATGCGCGCACCTTTGTTTGTAAACCTGTTGTGAATCACAAGTTGCTAGAGCGGCTCGCTGCTACACCACCTTTTTTATTATTGTTATTTTTATTATAGATGGCATAGAAAATTGTTGTGTAAATTAATTCATATCATGGATTTGTAATATTATATTAAAACTAACATTATTGGTTGGCTCTCAGCCTCAGATTGTACATTAACTTTTATCTGTTTGTAAATAGCTCTGTGTGTATAGAAAAATAATATAAATATCATTGTCTTAATTAAATCATTAACAGAGACTTTAATTCTGTGTTTCATTGTTTAACTTATACTACCTACCAACCCCATCCCAACACGTACAATATGTTTTGACCTAACCTTATTTATCCTCATAAAATAAATACAATCATCTTTGTGTATTTGTCTATTTAAATAAATTGATCATTTACGTATCCCACAATTTTGTATTAAAAATAATTTCAATGGGAGAATGATAAATTTGGAATCTATCTCAATTAACTTGCAGAATTGACCTTCAAAAATATAAAGGTCATTACAATTATTTTACATAAATGTGTTTGCAAGCGCACACTACTTTTCCATTTGTTTCCTGAGATTGTTATAAATTCAAATTCATCTATAAGGTGTTTACTCCAAGTTGTTAATTAACTACCGGACGTCACCTATCCCACAATGACAATTGTATATTAAAGATATTGAATTATATACATTTAAATTGAACTCCTGACCAACTAATAGAAATGACCTTCCAAAATGTAACTTCAAGGTCATTACAGTTTGTGTCAGAAAACACATTAAAGACGAATTGTTAGTTTGTTATACTGAGAATGTCTTAAATTCAAATTCATTCACCAGGGAATGTTAGTATAAACAAGCTGGAATTATTTATTAAACAGACACGAGGATTTTATGTTAAAAGATATTGAATCAGATTGGTAAACTTGAAATTGGACTCTTGATCATCTGATAGAAATGACCTTTCAAAATATAAATTCAAGGTCATCTTCATTATTTTACGAACATTAATTAAAAATCGAATACTATCCTTCAGTTGTTTCACTCAAAAAACTTCACACACACACACACATATAAATATATATATATTATATTTTCAAACCTACGCCCCCCTCGAAAATGTTTATTCAAACAAACTTACAAATGAATATCGAATGTGAGTTCTGAAAAGGACTTTCATTTCCACAATTAACATAACCATTTTCCCTTCTATGTTCCAATGAACCCGTTTGCTCCAGAAAGGAACGGTTCTTGAAAAGGGTCTTATCAAACATTTACTCGATGTAAGGACTGACCTAAATCAGATTTCAGTTTCACTCGCGGACCCTTCAGGCCCTGAAAGGGATTTTTCTATTTAGTTAACTCGAAGAAATGCAAGTAAACGCAAAGCAAAATTAAAATAACCAAGACTATTTATGCATGATAAATCAGATCGTCAAATATGTTCTTGTGATGTTTCGACCCTTTAGATATTTAATGTAGAATACTTACAACCAATTATCTATTTAAGTGACGCTCCAAACTGTGAAATCCGAAACCGTCACTAGAACAAAGAAAAAACCCAGAATCCATGGTTTCAAAGCAACTGAGATAAGTATCTGTCCTATTTTAACTGATTGGGATGCATTTGGCCGTGTAGAGCTGACCACTCAACATGGAGAGCGGTACACTACTCCAAGTTGAGTTCAGGTGGCGAATTTCATGAATAAGCTTGTCTAATTTAAATTCTTAAGTCCAAAGCGTTACATAACACGTGTATGAATTTTAGGATCATGTTGATAGTTTAGTAGGACGTGTTTTGCATCTTCGTTATACGCAGATGACCAGAACTGAATGGGTAAATTTTGGTTTAACAGCATAACCTTAATTTAAGTAACGTTATTAAAACGAGGGTATAGCCCAATAAAATAGAACCCGATGGGAGATGGGACTAATTTCGACAGGTTTGTATTCTGGTGACGAAATTAAACGCAAAGGTAGGTAAATATGACGTAAGGCATAAATATTACCGAAACCTAAACACCCAAACGGATTAGAACCGCAGAAAGCTCTCTTTAAACGGGTTTGCCTTGGCGTTGTGGGTCCACGAAGAGGTAAGCCGTTAATGTGCTAGAAAATGCAGGGCTATTAATTCGATGCGTATGAAAGGCCAAACGCCGAAATGAAACGTGTAATCGAGTCTAAACTACCTCTAAGATCTTTTCTGATGAAATCCAAGCGGGTTTGATTAATGGTGTTTGATTTGTTAGAGTTTTTAAGATGCGTTTCCGTTCTAAATTTCAACTGGTCGGTGAAATTATACGGGTTTCCATTTCTTGATATTGAATTGTGCCGCTGGATGGTTTGATTTTGGGAAATCGATTGGGTCAGAAAGATTGCTGGGTTTTCTCATTCTGGATGGGAAATTGTACTCGAAGTTTCGGAAGTCGATAAGCTCGAAGAAATTATTTCTATGTTTTCAATTCAGTTTTGAATATTAAAAAGTTCAACGAAATGCTCCATATTCAGATATTGAATAGGTTGGCAACATTATGTAGATTTCTTTATAGATGGAACCTGTGAATCGTAAACATTCGATCTTGGGAAACGGATTGAGTTGGGAAAATTATCTGGTTCCTCATTTTTGATGGGGTCTGTAAATGTTACAGTATTCAGCAGGAAGATTCGATTTTGAAGTATTTACTTTGATCTTCTACGTTCAGATGGAAGATGGTTGAGGAATCCGGAAAAATTGTTCGGAACTGAGTTTTGGGTATTGGAAGTGTTCTGTTGAAATGTTCCGTTTGGAGATGTTGAATTGCTTAGCAACATTGTATAGTTTTCCATTTTAGATGAAATCCTGTCAATCTTGAAGTATTTCGTTGGAATATATTCGATTTTGGAAAACAAATGTGGTCGGCAAAATTGTCGGGCGCACCATTTCTGATGGGAGATTGTGAATGTTAAAGTATTCAGAAGATGGTTTAGGAAACCGGAAAAATTGCTTGTTGTTCTATGTTTGGAATTGAGTTTTGGATATTGGAAGTGCTTTGTGGAAATGTTCCGCTTGGAGATATTGAATTGGTCGGCAATATTGTTTGGATTCCCACATTAGATGGTAATCTGTGAATATTAAAGTATTCCGTTGGAAAACATTCCATCTTGGGAAACGTATTGGATCGGTAAAATTATCGGGTTCACCATTTTTGATGGGAGTTTGTGAATGTTAAAGTATTCAGAAGATGGTTTAGGAAACCGGAAAAATTGTTTGACGTCTTATGTTCGGAACTGAGTTTTGGATATTGGAAGTGCTCTGTGGAAATGTTCCGCTTGGAGATATTGAATTGGTAGGCAACATTGTTTGGTTTTCCGTATTAGATGGAAATCTGTGGATCTTAAAGTATTCCGTTGGAAAACATTCGATCTTGGGAAACGGATTGGGTCTGCAAAATTGTCGGGTTCGCCATTTTTGATGGGAGTCTGTGCATGTTAAAGTATTTAGCAGGAAGATTCGATTTTGAAGTATTCATTTTGCCTTCTATGTTCAGAAGAAAGATAGTTTAGGAAACCGGAAAAATTGTTTGATGTTCTATGTTCGTAACACAGGTTTGGATATTGGAAGTGTTCTGTTTGGAGATGTTGAATTGCTTAGCAACATTGTATGGTTTTCCATTTTAGATAAAATCCTGTCAATCTTAAAGTATTTCGTTGGAATACATTCGATTTTGGGAAACTGATGGGGTCGGCAAAATTGGCGGGTGTACCATTTCTGATGGGAGATTGTGAATGTTAAAGTATTCAGAAGATGGTTTAGGAAACCGTAAAAATTGTTTGTCGTTCTACGTTCGGAATTAACTTTTTGATATAGGAAGTGCTCTGTGGAAATGTTCCGCTTGGAGATATTGAATTGGTCGGCAATATTGTTTGGTTTTCCATATTAGATGGAAATCTGTGAATCTTAAAGCATTCCGTTGGAAAACATTCGATCTTGGGAAACGTATTGGGTCGGTAAAATTATCGGGTTCTCCATTTTTGATGGGAGTCTGTGAATGTTAAAGTATTTAGCAGGAAGATTCAATTTTGAAGTATTCATTTTGACCTTCTATGTTCAGATGGAAGATGGTTTAGGAAACCGGAAAAGTTGAAGTGTTCCATTTAGAGATATTGAATTGGTCGGTAACATTTGTTGGTTTTCCATTTTAAATGGAATCCTATGAATCTTGAAGTATTCAGCTGGAAGATGCGATATTGAAATATTGAGTGTGATGCACGACTCTAAATTGAGGTTTCGTATCTTGGTGTTCAGCTATGATATTCGATTTTGGTAAATGGATTGGGTGGGCAAACCCATCTGGTTTGTTTACCATTTTTTAGTCTATGAATGTTAAAGTATTCAGTAGAAAGAATCAATTTTGAATTATTGATTGAATCGGCAAAGTTGTTTCAATTTCTATGTTGGGATAGAAGATTTTAAATACAGTTTTAGATGTTAACGTTTATTTGAAGGATTGCATTTTAGCAACTGGATTGGGCGGATAAAATTGTTTGCTATTTCAATTTAAATGAAAGTCTTTGAACGTTACAGTATTCCGCTGACAGGTTCCATTTTGAAAAATGAATTGACTTAGCAAAATTACTTTATATTACCATGTTCGAATCGGAAGCTTGGAGTTTTGGATGTTAACGGGATGAGTTGAAAGGGTCGATTTTAAAGAATTGTTTGGGTTGGCAATACTGAATTTTGTTTGTTTGGTAGTACCGTTCTAAACTGAATTTTGGCATGTTAAAGTGTTCAGGTAGAAGGTTTGATATTGGGAAATTGATTGGATCGGCAAAATTGTTGGTTATTTTGTAATGGTAGGTTCTGAATTAAGATTTTAGATGTTAAACTGTTCAACAGAAATTGAATGCGTTCCTTTTCGAATATAGGGTAGACGATGCTGAATTGAATTTTTGGATGTCTTCGACGGAAAGGCTCGACTTACGGAAGTTGATAGGATTGGTGGAATTCTCTGAGTTTCGAAAATATGAAAGCCTTGGAATTGAATATTTTAATAAAAAGTATTCAGCGGAAAGATTCAACTTTCAGAAATTGAGAGGACAAAGTTGTCTGATTTTTAATTATGGAATGAAAGCTTCTGGGTTGAATTTTGATCTTAAAGTACTCATCAAAAAGATTGGACTGTAAAGAATTGAATAGGTTGGCAATATTATCAGATCTTGTTGTATGACTCATTTTAAGCTTTTGGATGTTGAAGATGTGAAGATGGAAGGTTTTTGGAAGCATTGGGTCATCACAACTGGTTTCTTGTATGTTTTGGTTACAAACCGATGATTTAGATGTTAAAGAATTATTTCGATAATGAGAAACTGATGGAGTCTCCAAAATTGTCTGGGGTTCTAAATTGGGATTGAAGGTTCTGAACTAAGTTTTGGAAGTTACAGAATGCAGCTGCAAGGTTCGATTTGAAGAAACTGATTGGGTAGGCAAAGTTCTCCCATTTTCCATTATGCGATGGAAAATTTCAAATTAGTTTTTTTTTGATAAAAGGTTCGATTTTGGAAAAAGTTCTGAGTTAGGGTTTTCGATGTATGCTGAAGTATTGACTAGAAAGTTCAATTTTGGTAAATTGATTGGGTCTCCCATTGCGCTATTGAGGCTCCCAAATCCTATTCTGTTGAGAGGTTCAGCGGAAAGGTTGAATTTTTGGATAATGTGAATTTTAGAAATAGTAATTTGGGAGGAAGGTGAATTGTTGAATGTAAAAGTTAATAGTCGTTGAAGAAACTGTAACTATGTTGGTTGACCAAACGTTTTTAATGCAAATCAACGAGATTTTTTTTCTGGAAAGCAAGCGAATGTCGTCATTCTGTTTTAGCGAATGAAATATGGCCTCTTGGCCGATAAGAGGTATTTCACAACCGTAAAAAGTAGCGTGCGATGTAAGAAAACGAAAAGTAAAATTCAGATTAACCTTTCCGTGTTAAATATGACAGGCTCGTGTCAACACCCCATTTCAATCGAGTCGCGCCCTCGCCGATCCTCACAAACACATTACTATAAATTTTAGGCGAATAGTTAGAAATTAACATATTCAAATTTGTGACCGGTGTAACTGGAGAAAGTCGAGTGAGATTGTGATCAGTTATGGTTGTTTTCGAGGTACGTTTAACAGTCGGGAATAGTAATAGTCACGAGGCCGATCGACGCGGGGCGTCCCACCCCGCATTGAGCGAACACTTGCAGCGTTATTTATGGGATTTTGGGACTGACTACCTTATTGTTTGTCCAACTATATAACCTTTGTCACTCTTATCTACAAATGTATCTAATGTTTATCTTTTGTAAATTTAGTGTTTAGGATATTAAGTAATATTTTATGTATGTGCATGGGAAAAATGAGAGGCCGTGGAAAAATATGTCTTTGCATTTTTTAACGCCACTGAATTATTCTAAAGAATCAAACGCTACATAAATATTCATTACGTATTATAATAAATCAATTTCTTGTAACCGTTTGTTATTTTCTTGTACGTCTACATTTTTATAGCCACATTTTTGTTGCGACAGTGGGCAGCAAATTGGGCATAATAATTTAAAAACAACAAAGACACGCTCACACCGTATGTTTGAACACAGCTGAAGGTGTGTAAACTCAAACTTTTTGAATTAAATATCACATCAGATTTTTCACACCCTTTTCTCTTAACTGGGTTAGAATCTACACTACCCACTTTGAAATATAATTAAAGCTTAATATACTCGTTCAAATGTCATTTGCTTTTTAGAAATACAATATACAGTGGTGTGAAAAAGTTCTGCATCAGTTGCACAAATAAGATAAATTGCAGTTTAAACCCATTTTCTTCAAATATTTTTTATTTCGTTATTGCAAATATAATACAGGTACTACAGGTACACAATAGTAGGTAATAATGATAACCCAAATGTCGATCCACAAAAAACACAACAATTCGATACGAAGTATCAATTAGGGATTCGATTAATTCCACTTTTTTATGGACTTCAAATAATGTTAGAAATCCTCTGTCATAAGTTTTCTATAGGGTTTAGGTCCGGGAATTGTGCTGGCCAGTCTATTCTTTTAACTTTATTGGTCGACATCCAAGACTGAATAACCTTTGATCTGTGACAAGGAGCATTATCATCTTGAAAGATACAGGTTTTTTCAGGAAATAACTGCCACTAGGCAGCATCTCCTCCTGTAGGACATCAATATATTTGGTTACATTCATTATGCCAGATACAACATGCAGTCTACCAACACCTTCAGCAGACATGCAGCACCATATCGTAACAGAGATTGAATGTTTAATTTTTGGCAGAACACACTGTCGTGAAAATTCTTCTCGAGGAAATCTTCTAACATCTGTGTTTCCAGCATGATTGTTAATGTTAAAGGTGGGTTCATCACTAAATATTACCTTCTGTCGTTGTTTTGGGACCTAATGGCGATGATCATTTGCCCATCTCAAACGGTGGAACATTTATTTTACTGATAGGAGTTGGTTTTGGGGACTTTGCAACCCCTAAGTCCAGATTTAAGACGTCTCCGTCTTAGACCAGTAGCTTCGGACCATATTTTGGTTAAATCTGTCGAATTAAGACTTCTGTCCGCCAGGCTCGTTTTCGGTAATACCCCATCGTCTCTCACTGATGTTTTCTTGGACGGTCACTGCGGGGTTAATCTTTAATTTTTCCCGTCGCAGGTTATTTTTTGATCACTCTAATAACTGTGGATTAACTACACCACACTTTCATAGCTATTTTACGATTGGAAGCGCCTCGTTTATGATGAAAAATTATTTCATATCGTTTTTCATCCGATAATTTTAACGGTTTCTTTTCGAATTACATTTTGCCACTGTTAAGGACATATACAAAGTGATTTTTTAAAAAGTCAATTGCAGCAAGCCTAGAAAAAAAGCTATTCCGTCTGCAGTCAGCTGTAATGAGCTTTGAATGACATTTACCTGTATGTCAAACTGTGTGACAGTTCAGGTAGTTAAAAATTTTGGCC
>JABXWE010028082.1:0-14014 GCA_014611495.1 Limonius californicus
TTATTTCTAGAAAATTACATGCCAATAAAAAACTTAACTACGGCCCCCAGTCCTCGGCAGACTTTATGTAATCAGGGGATACTAATAATCCCCGAATGTTAGCAAATGTCATACAAGAGATAAATAGAATGAATTCACAAATCCTAAGAGGCAAGATTCGGGAATTCTGTTAGATGATAAAACCATATATTACTCAGGAAACCAAAATAATGATCATAGAAATGGAGTAGCAACAATAATAGATAATAAACTAAATCAATCTATTCAAAATTTTGTGCCATACGTTGACAGAGTCATTTTTGTACAATTGAAATGTAAGCCTGTGAACATAAATATAATTCAAGTATACGTTCTACTAATAACCGAAGTATCGAAACAGAGAAGATAAAGAATCTGCAAAGAACACACAGAAAAGTTATTCGATTATGAGACCAGAAGCGAAACAAATTAAAGATGAAGAACAAACAGGACCAATTATTTTAAAACGTGAAGTAGAGTTCGCTATAAAACAGATGAAAGTAGGAAAAGTCCCACGACGAAGACCGAAGAAAATATAGACATATTAGTCGACTAATGTAATAAGGTTGATGCCACAAGAAATATTCCACACTAGTGGTTGGAGCCCATGTTTATCACCTTGCCTAAGAAAGCGAATGCAAAATCATACAACGATTACAGACTGATAACTGATAAGTCTCATGAGTCACTGCCTAAATATACTCTTGAAGGTACTGCAGAGCCGAATATATGTAAAATGCGAAGCTCTCGATTATGAGAAAGCATTTGATTATTGGAACTAGCAAGCTAAGGTAAAGCTGGACTCGGTTGAAACAGACAACATAATAATTAAGCGCGGAGTACATCTTGGATGTATATTGCCTCCAATGCTGTTTATCATCTATTCAGAGGTAGTTTTTCAAAATGTCGTAGATGATTGCAATATAGGAATAAAAATAAAAGGTGAAATAATAAATAACATGAGATATGCAGATGACAGCGTATTGCTTGCAGGTAATCCGCGCTACGGCTACTAATTAATAAAGCTCATGAACCAAGGACAAAATGGGCTTAACAATTAACAGTCACAGAAAAAAAAATGCTAATAAACAGAAACCCGAGAGGAGCCAATTTCAAAGAAGCAGAATAGAAATTGTGAGGCAAGGATTTATGACGACGATCTATAACTCAGATGGAGAATGGTGAAGTGTTATATATAGTCGATACTGTTGTATGGAACGGAAGCTTGGACAATAAATAAAAGTGATATTGCTAAAGTGGAAGCTTTTGAAATGTGGCTAATGAGAATAATGTTCAGAATCTCATGGGTAGAAAGAGTCACATTCCAAGCGCTACTTCATCGTATAAACTGTAACCGAGAAATTTTATGTACAATAAAAAAGAAAAAGACAGCATACTTGGCCCACTTCATTTTCTTCGTAATGTGCCGTCTCCGTGCGTAGGTTGACAAACATTTTGGCTATCTGGTGCTTATTTACAGCTGCTCTAAAAAGTTGGTTGGAATTGCAGTATACCACTCTCTTAGGTTGCGTAGCAATGAGGTTCTTCTCCTTCCCACGGTGCGTCTTCCTCCCATTTTTCTTTGGATAATTAGCTGTACCAACTGATATTTTTTACTTCTCATGATATGGCATAGGTACTCCAGTTTCCTTTTTTTAATGTTTTAAAAGTTAGCTCAAGTTGTTTCCCCATTCTTCTTAATATATTTACGTTGGTTTCACTATCCGTCCAAGGAACTTTAAGAATCCCTCCATAGAGTCACATTTCATATGCTTTTAAAGCTTCTTTAGATGGATTTTGTTAAAAGTAGTGGCTTCTGTTTTGGGTTTTTAGTAATGATCATAAACATCGTTTTCATTAAATTCATATTTAATCCGTATGATTCACTCGTTTCTATTATCCGTTCCGCAATTCTCCCTAGATCTTCTATGTTTTCTGCCAACAAGATTGTGTCGTCGGCATATTTTATGTTATTTATGTGTTTCCCATTTACTACAATGCCAACTGATTCATCACATAAAACTTTTTTTAATTCCTTCAGAGTATATATGAAATAACATATGTTTAAAATACACCCTTGCCGCACCCCCCTCCCTTTCATTTTTTCGATATCATTAGACGTTACGTTCCCTATCTTTACCACCGGTTTTTGATTACAATATAAATTTTGTATTATATGGATATCTCGTTTGTCAAATTCCTTTCTTCTTTAGGATTGTCAGTAGTTGTTGATGGCATATTCCATTAAACGCTTTCGCCTAGACAATAATGGAGTAATATTTTCCATGTGTGACTCATAAGGCTTATCCCTCTATGATCTTCACAATGAAGCTTTTCGTGCGTCTATATTAAACTTTTGTGATTGGGAATCTGCTAGTGGTAGCAATAAAACATACATATAAATATATACAAAAATTAATTTATTTAATTAACAAAAATTTGGATACAATCACCCGGCTTTGGTGGCTTCGTTGTTGCCTGTCTTGGCTTGCGCAATGAAGCTTTTGGAATTCGCTGAATCCAAATCCAGCTTAATTCGATGTACGAAATCCGAAATGCACCTTTATTCGAAGCACACAATAACTTTCTATATCGATGCACTCAACACAACACTTCTGGATTTCGCTGACAGAAATCCAGCTTTAATTGATGCACCCAATTACATTTCTTCGCTGACCACACGGTCATAAACACAACCGCCCTTCTTGAGGTTCCCTTGACCTCTGCCTTGCTCCTCACTTCCAGCGTTCCCACCAAAGCTCTCTAACATCTGGTGTTTTTAAATAAAAATAAGGGTGTAGGGTGTGTTACAATAAACTTGCAGATATAGACTACTCCTTGGGAATAATCCCAGTCCGGTAAATCGTGTTGAGATCTACTAATATGTCACTATATTCATTCTCTATTGATTTTAGCAGTTCTGCCGGTATCTAGTCAGTGCCTGTAGTTTTTCAAATTTTTCCTCCGTTTAATGCTTTTTTTTAATTTCATCTTTAGTTATTACTGGACCACAGCCTTCTTCTGGCACGTGCTCTTGTTTCGTTGCATTGTCGTTAAATAAGTCTTGGATGTGTTTCTTTCCCCGCTAACTTGTTTCGTAAGTCTATGTAGTATTACCGTTTTTGTCTTTCAAAATGCTTGCTTGTTTATTTTTATACATTCCCATAGCTTATTTTTACGTTTTTGTATATGATAAAGTTGTCCTGCGATTGTTGTAGCGTTTCTATTCCACTGCATCGCACATTTAACCATTGTTCCTTCGCTTCGTATATTTTTGATCTTATGTCTTTCTTTACTTTTCTATATCTATTAATGTTAAAATTCTAATATAGCCTTCGTTGTTGCCACTTAATAAGAAATAGTAAGTACAATCTACCTCAACTCATAATAAAAGGTATAATGGAAGGCAGAAGGGGAAGAGGTAGAAGGAAAACTTCCTGGCTAAAGAATAAACTACAGTGGACAGGAACGAATGTTCAACAAATACTCAGGACAGCAGAAAAAAAGAGAAATGTTTGCCAATGTAATCGCCAACCCCTAATTAAGAGAGCAAAGGATAAGACAGAATACCTTAATTTACCAAGTAGACTGTGTCAATACATAACATTATTGCTAAACAAGAGCGCCGTTTACAAATACGTTTCCTAATGTTGATTTATTCCAACGACAACATGTGGATTATTTATAAACTGCCAGATAGAACATATTGATCAAAATACCTAATTATATGAAAGGCGTATGTTACAAAAGTGAGAAATCAAAGAGACCAAAAGAAGAAAATGTGTTGCTACAAATCATGTCAATGTGTTTAGTCCACCCCTAAATCCGGTTCTAAAAAGGTCCTAAATATGATCTCCCGGCTTCAACAGAGTGCATTCGCTACATTGTTTCGCCCGTCAGGACACCCACAAACATTTTTTACATTTAATGATTATTGTGCTCTTTTACGAGCTTCGACTGTCATGACGATTCCTCGAAACTGGCGACATCGCAGTACCATTGAATTTATTAATTGTCGTAATTCCGCTTCTTCTTGCTGCTGTGTGCTCATTTTATACATTCTTGGGGTTAACTAGTGACAGGCAGTGGCATGGAATATGCTGACTGATAGCGTATCAATTTTTTTGATTATGGTTGCAAATAATACAACCAATCCAATACAACCTAATATTTTCGTAAAATTAAGTGTGACACGAAAACGTATCGTCAATTAATTGAGCTTCACCGCTTGAAAGATCTTTTAGAAATACATCCGAAGGTTTGGTAGCTATAAGCCGTAAGTGCTTCCGTAGAAATTAATTGCTGCAGTAGTTTCTGTTGAGTATCGGCGTTCTCTTAATTAATTCTTGTTTGAGTATGTCGTAGGGAACTGCAGCAGATGTGTTTGAGAGAATGTCATGCACCTCGGTTGTTATTTTACGAGTAATCGAAGGTACTAGATGACTATATTTATTTAAGTAGTCGAAAAAATAAACGGAGTAATAATTTCGGTTTTTAAATCATTGATGGTAATAACCCGCTATTAGAGGTTTCTGCTTCATCATCAGTTTAGGGGACGCGAAGCCTTATAGGTGGAGGTGGTTTCCTACTCCATAATTCAAGATTTGTGGAGTGTGCAAAACAGTGTAGCTCAGACATTGTATAGTAAAAAAACCCATTGAAATCAGGTACCGCGACAATTAACTTGAAACCTTAAATCTAATCTAGAAAACTTGGCGAAAAGCTATTTAAAAAAGTCTGATGAACATATGTCTTACTTCCATTAATTTATTATTTACGGTAAATCGGTGTTCTAATGGCATATTAATTCAAGACTCTATTATGGGGTTTTTAACAAAACAAAATACTGAAACGATAATTAAAAACGTTTTTCTTTTAACAAATACTCAAAATGTGCTCCAAGTTTGAATACAACAAAGGTCTGATGGCGACGAATCATCGAATCATGTAGTCAAATATTACATTATGGTTTTTCATTTCATGTGACATACTGATGATTCGTTCAAGTAATTGTTTATGTACATACATTTCAACGATGCACCCCATATGACGAACCCTCCACATCCAATTAATATATCAAAATAATGAAGACTAAAACATGCTGTTTCTTATCTCCCACCACCACCTTCATGTTGATACCACATACCTTGTTAAAAATTTATAGTATTTCTACAATTATAACTTCTTGAGTATTTTTGTATACCCATTTAAAATTTCCCGTCGAGTAAAAACCGATTTAATATTTCAGGCTGTTTCATACCTCACTTCTTCTGTGATACTTTGAATTAATGTCATAATCGTGATCCTCGTTTGTACCGCTTGCGCAGTGTCGAGGCGGTGTGAGGCAAAGCTAAGCTAATTTGTGCTATGAACAACAGGGCGCGAACCAGTACCGACCACCCAGGGACCTCGGTGGAGTAGTGCGGGAACGCGTTGCCACTCGAGGTCACAGCGAAATGTAGTCGATCGGCTGAGGCGTTCGAACCCATTTCGGTTAGTTAAGTTTAGGGTACATGTTCCATGAATGTTTAGTGTGTTCTGGGGGGGGGGGGGGGTATGAATGAATGAGAGAAAAAAGTATCGACCACCCAGGGAATTAGAAACATGTCCGACCCCTGGAGTGGTTCGCATCGGGAAGCGTTCAGGCTATTATACTCGAAGCCCTTTTTGGATTAATATACTCTCTTACAGTTGCCATTGTACCTATTGTATTAATTATTATAACGTGTTGATTTATTTAATCTAAAATAATCTGTAAAATAAGTAATAAAAATGTATCCTATATTCTTTACAAGTTTTTTTGGTTTCTTTAAAGCCATTTTAGGGACATATTGGTAAACGACGACAACTTGAATGCGTACAACTGGAATAAGTTGCTAAATGCTAACATAGATAAAGTATGGTATAGGGATACGAGAAACAGCTGATGGTATTTACATTAAGATATATGAAAGAGTCATTCTGTGTATATAGACACGTTGTTCGTCGTCATTGTGCCCCTACTAAAGGTGCTATGCTTTAACCTTTTATTGTACCAATATTGCAGAGCGTTTTCCAAATATTTTGCGCTCTTGAAAGGGTTTTAACAGAAAATACGTTTATATAAAAAACAAACAGTAATTTTGGTAAACATGTGTGGAATCTGCACTAAAAATACTTTTTTTCTGTGTAAACCCGATATCAATACCATAAATAGGTTGGTCATTACAAGCATCTGAAATGGACCGCTTTTTGGCAATATTAACTTCCACTAGCGGGAGAATGATTGAAAACAGCCTTATATAATTTTATAACAATTAGATCAGCACTAGAGTGACTTTTTAAAAATGGCGGTGTTTAGTATTCAAACTTCTTGGAAATTATTTCAGAGTAAAAACAAACCAAATTGAATTTTTTGAAAAAGGTTTTGCTGATTACTGAAATGATTTTCGGACTTGATAAATTAGCATTCTTACCCGAAATATTTTTTGAAAATTCTCTTGATGTTATATGCAATAAACCGCTAATACACTAATTTAGCTTATTTGCTGGTTCAGGGCTGTTATTCTTGACCTCTTCGAAAAGTTATAGTGACTTTGATTTACAATCCAGTTCTAGAGAGTTCGTATTTGAATTACGGCAACCCGTAACAAGTAGCAAATTAGCTTCTATAAAATGCTACAAAAATGCTTTCCGCTTTCGGCTTACGTTCTTTATGAATCAAAAACGTCTATGTTTTAAATGATTCCAAAATGGACATTTTAAAAACTCATATAAGGCTAGGTTAAATGTATAAAAAAGAAATACTAGCAGCCAATTGTTCCACTAAATACTAACGTTTAAAGTATATTAAATAATATCAAGTGTAATTGATTCAAAGTTTGTTGGAGATTCAATTATTCCTACTATGTATTATGTTTTCTTAGGTGCGGGTATACAAGATGTTTCAATTACTGCGCATAAACTCTGCAGGGTGTTAAAGAGCGCATTAAAATGTATATGAGTACAAAGGAAAAATTTAATTTGTGGCGCGGTTAAAGATACCCGGTCTCAAAGGGGCATATTACATGTGGTTTATTTAAAGTATGAAACGGCATTTTACAACGAAAGCTTTTTATAGAGAGCGAGATCGTATTAAAGAGCTTGTTTTGTTCCTAAACCATTCGAAATTCAGAAATAATGAACGTCAAGTTTCCTTAGTTATACGCAATGGTAGAAAAAAAAAATCGATGTGTCAATACTACTGCTAATAGTTGCCGCAACAGTAATATGCTCTTTATTGGTTCTTTGTGGCAAACAACATTTACCAACCTGGTTTTATACAAAATTCACTCTGGTTGTAATAGCTTTCATCAAAATCAAATCTCGGTTTAAAAGCAAAATGCTGTAAATGTAACATGTTTTCGGAAAAATGTGTTTGTAGCTCTAATGTAGGGATTTGTTTGTATTTCAATCGAGGTATATCACCAAGTTATTTGGCATTTAGCATTTTATATATTTTTATTATTTCAATTTCCTTTCTTCATTTACCGTTGTTTATATTTAATAACTGTATATCTGGACTAAGTAGAATTAATGCTTGTTGCTTGTTACTAGGCTTTTGTCCTGATGGTAATTTATAAATAATATAAAAATTTTGTATCAAAAACTACGCTGTTGCGATTGTTAACGAGATAATAGCTTACAGGTCTACAGAGTTTATTTAAATCCATAGTAGCTCTATCGTTCTTCTTCTTCTTATTATAAGCGATAACCTTGTTTATTACTGAGTCCAGAGCGGGCTAGTTTTGCTGTTGCGACGTTATAAGCTCTTCCAGGAGGCCTTCTTCTTTTGGTTCTTCCACTTCTTGCGACTTTTGCCATCTCGTTTTCTTCCATTCTGTTGATAAGCTCATTCCACTGTCTTCTCCGCTTCCTGAGCCGTCCTAGTACATCGTCTATTTTGCACGGCTGCCTTCTTTAGGAGTTTCTTTTTCTATTGAGTAGTGTGTTGGCTGTTATCATTCTTAATGTTTTCATTTCGGTGGATCTTTTAGTTGTTGCTGTATCCGCACGTGCCTACCCTGCGTATGTCATAATTGGTCGTATACATGCTTTGAATATTCTTGTTTTGTATTCTTCTGTTATGTTGGTATTCTTCCATGCGGTTTTTTTTTAGATGTCCTGATATGACTGCTCCTTTGTTGACTTGTTTTATGTCTGTTCTAAGGTCTCCGCAGCTTAACATTTATGCCTCTAGGTAATTAAAAGACATTACCTGTTCTATGATGTTGTTCTACGGTCACTTTACATCGCTCTGGCTGTTTCGCTATAGTGATGTATTTGATTTTGCTTGTCGATATCAGCATGCTATATTTTTTAGCTTCTGCTTTAAAAGCATGTATAACAATCGATTAAGCACGTCTTCCGACGCGGCAATGATAGCGGCGGCAGCATATATTTATTTGGCGACTTTTTAGTCTGTTTTGTTTTTACTGCGTCTATGATACTGTCCATTCTGAAATTGATATTCTAGTGACTTCTCTACTATTTGACGGAGTATTAAGATAGCGTCTGTAGTTAATCTGTTCTTCCGAAAGCCATGCTCTTCGTTTATTGGCACATTCTGTCTTATTTCTCTGGTAGTATGCTCGTGGAAAGTTTAATTACAAAGCTTAATAACATTATTCCCCTGTAGTTTGAAGGGCTTTCCTTGCAGCCTTTTTTGAATATAAGAATGGTGATGCTATTTAGCCAATCTTATGGTACTTTGCTTTGTTTTATGATGTTATTAAATAGCTTTCTACGTTGCTGCGCTAAGGTATCACATCCATATTTTATGAGTTCAGTGGTTTACTCCTAGCGCTTTCTTTCCTGTCCTTAAATTTTTATATGATATTCTCGTATTATTCTAGCTATTTGGGTTTCCAAATTTGCTTCTCGTTGTCTGTTCTTTCTCCCAAGTTCTTGGTTTTCAGTGTTGTTTCTGGTCAGTGCATATAGTTTTTTAAAGTATAAAATTCATTCTTCCTCACTTATGCCGTTTATTTGGATCTTCTTGTTTACTGTTTTCTTCATGCCTCGTATGCCTCCAAACTCGCATGTTCTATTTCTGCTGAGCTTATCCCAGTATTCTTAATTTTTCGAATTCTGCTGTTTGCTTGGTTTCTCGCTTCTATGTAGTGCGCATGGTCTTCTGCTGTTTGTCTCTGTCGGTACTGCAAGTACGTTTCCTTTACTTTTCCGCGATTGACTTCCTGAACGGCTCCGTAGATATTTGTCTTTATTTTGTTCCGCCCGTATTTTACATTATTCTCTTCGGTTATTGAGTTAGTTCTTATGTATTGTTGTAGCCGGTCTATGTACAGTTTGCGTGTGCTCTCGTGTACAAAAAAATCTATATTATATTTCTGGACATTATACGGTGGTTATTTCTTTGCTGGGGTAGCAGTGATTATCATTTTGCAGAGGACTAAAATATGGTCCCATCGTATACTTGCAATGATGTAGTCTACCATAGAATTACTATTTCTATTGTAGTTAAATGTGACTTTGTGCTTTTGTTTGTGCGCGAAAAATGTATAGTTGATTCGAAGTTCGTTTTGTAGGTATGCACAGCTCGATTAACATATCTCCGCGTTTAGTATTTGTTGATTCATGGTATTTTTGTTTTAGTCCTTCTATTGCTTCGTTACCAATGCGTGCATTCATATCTCCCATTATTACAAGCCTCTCAGGCTGTGGTGTTTTATCGATCTATATCTATAGTTGGTCATAAAACTGCTCAGCTTGTTGATGAGTATTACTAGTGTCGGAGGCGTATACCATTATTAAATGGAGAGATTTATTTCCGAATATGAGTGTGGTTTTTGAAATTCTATTGTTGACGTATTCTATGTTGTAGATGTTCTGTTTGTATTTTTCGTGAATCAGTAGTTCCATTCTAGATGAAACTTCTTGGCCTTTGTCATTATATATAAGTATGTAGTCATGTCTGTATTATGCTGGATTATCTCGATTGTTTGTTCTCGATTTTTGTTATTGAATGATCGTACATTCCAGTAGACTATTCTTCCGAGGCTAGGTCCCCAGTTTCATGCACATTATTATATTTTTACCAAGGCCTGGCCTTACCTGCGAACCCTCTTTCAATCCACTCGGCAATGTCTAGGCGAAATTAGGTGCTATCGTTGAAATTATATATTTTAGGATAGATACTTTATTATTCATTTGTATGACTGACATATTCATCATTCACAGCATTTTTGTTCCACTGCTGGGCATCGGCCTATTCTCTGCCACGTGTTTGTCCTCAGCGCTAAGGTAGAAATACGGGAGACCTACAATTTATCGTCGATTCCGAACGACAGAATTTCCAGAGAAGGTTTTCAGCATTAAAACCCCACGGTTGCAAGCCGCATTGGGAAATTGTGTGTGGTGGGTTGCAGACAAGATATTTAGAAATCTGCATAGTAATGCTTAGGTTCGGAACCCAAACCAAAATCGACGGTTTACTCAGAAAGCGAGCGCTCTACCAACTGCTCTACCACCACACCATACGAGGGCAACGTTGTAAGATTTTACAAAAACTAGGAAAAAAATTTTTTAGGACATACTGTTTTATTGATTTTCAACATATTCGCCTTTTAAATTTATACACTTCTGCATGAGGTCAAACCAATTCTCGAAACCTTTCTCGTTGAAGTTGGTATCTCAGAAACATGGTTTCTGAAGACTTCGACAGCTCCTTGAGGTGATGAAAATCGTAGTCCACACAATTTTTGTTTGACATTTGGGAACATAAAGAAGTCGTTAAGCGATAGACCAGGTGAATACGGGCAATGCGACGATGTTTTTCTCCTTCAAATAATCAATAGTTTACGTGCTGTGTGAGAGTTGGCATTGTCATTTTCGGTTGTTTTGCCTGATTTCGTCGATGATTTCTGGCAAACTAATTGTTGTATACCATTCAGTGTTAACTGTTCTTCGATCCTCTAATGGAATGGTTGCGACATGTCCAACACAACCTAAGAAACAAGGGATTGGTTTCTTGGAAGCCCTTCGTGAACGAACAACTTTGGAGGGATTCGGTTCACCTTGGAACACCCAGACAGCGGATTGTTGCTTAGTTTCCGGTTCATACGAATATATCCAAGTTTCTTCACCCGTTACGATATTGTTTACGGATTTTGCAGTTCCTCGGTCGAATTTCTTGAGCATTTCCTTAGACTAATTAACACGAGCCCTTTTTGAGCTTCGATCAAATTATGCAGAATCCATCGGGACAGATCTTTTTCACAGCTAAATGTTCATGCAAAATCGAATGTACTGAAGTCTTCGATATGCCTAAGAATGCCTCTATCTCACTGTAAGCCACATGACGATCTCCTTTAATGAAGTTGCTCACAGCATCGATGTTTTTTGGAATAACAACCGATTTTGGTTGGCCTCCACGAAATTCATAACTAACGGACACACGCCCACGACGAAATTCTGCAAACCATTTGTAAAAGGGTTTTTCTGATGGTGCTTCATCACCAAAAGCTGAATGAAGCGATTTTATGCATTGCTGATGAGTTATACCTTTACTAAAAGCGTAAAAAATCATCCAACGAAAATCTTCACGTGAAATTTCCATTTTCCACAAAATTGCTTTCGTTAAACCTCACTGTAAACAAACTTCTCCCTTGTAAATAAATGACTACTTAGCTAATATCGAGGTTACACTGTCATTACAAAATATTAAAGAGGTAATCGCTTATAAGTATAATACGGCGATGTTGTGTTTCTTTTTGATATAATTATTTTATTTCCCCAATCTAAAAAGGAGCTGCAAGTACCTATTACCCAATTTCGTCAGGCAACGTAGTCAAGTATCCCTAACTTCAGTTTTAATATCAGCAATTTGTTTCACCTTAAACTGGCAATTATCTATATATTTAATTAGCTTTCCCTGCTTTGACTATACAGAAGTGTATATGAATATCAGGCTCTTTTTCTAATTTCTGAAATAATTCATGATTTAATAATTATTCTCGTTGCCATAGATAACAGCAAACAATTAAGTCAATTATTTCAATGTAAAAGAATTTTCCAGTACTCTTATTAAACCATCACCATGGCACCCTTAATACATACTGTGCTATATATTCAACAATAATTAAACCCCGATTAACTATCATTATTTACAGTTCATTTATTATTGTGGAATAACTCCATTACATTACATAATTAATTTTACTGGCAGCCTTAAAATACCTTCGTAGTCGCTAATAATTCGAGAGCTGATAATTATATGAAAGAAACGGTAATATACGCCAAAATCCTCAAAAATATGAATATTTTCAATGCAATGAAACAATTAATAAATCCTAAAACTTTATTTAATACTGACGAAATAAACAATCAACAAAATACTATTATGAACACGGATTTCAAATTATGGTAAATATGGTTGGCTCGGAATTTATAAAAAATTAATCCTGAATGAGACAAATATTATAATTACGGTCTATTAATGACAACGGTCCTTTGAGAATGAATTATTGTAACACTTAATTACACTTAAATTACTCCTAAGCATGAAATACCGCCACAAGCTAACGAACCTGTTAATTACACAAAATATCCTCAGTTATCGTTCTTCTTAATTTGATTTGCATCAACTGTTTTAATACATGTATAATTCAATTACTGAGAAGAGCTTCAAAATTAGGTCCACCTTCACATTATAGATGTATTTTGTATATGTAAACATAGAGGAATACTTTAAGTTTTTTCAATAAATTAGTTATACTTACAATTTACAGACGTTGCGCTCTTAATCATAGGTGCATGTATATTACCAATCAGGAATTCATTTCCTTGAACAGAATTTTATATCAAATCCGATGCGTTTCGAAAACCGAATGATTTCGAAAAAAACCTAACACTTTTAAAGATTTAAATAAGTACTATGCATCGGTGCTTTTACAAATAATATTAATTAAATTACAATAAGTATTAATTACGTTAATTGAAATTTTTATGTCATAGAATGATTTATTTAAAAAAAGCCAGTGCGTGTTAGTAACACTTAGGCATCACCTAGATGTGAATAATTCATTCGAATGATAAGAACTTCTCGAACTATGTTTGTTTAGTGGCGCGCGCATCTCGAATGAAACAATTCGAAATATGTTGAATACGTCTCGGATTACTTATGTTCCGTTGTTCGGCTGCTAATCGAAATAGCATTTGTGTCGGTGTATAATAATATAATAATATTAGTATTCGAATGAATTGACAGTTGAAGAGGATAGTAAAATATAAGCTACAAAGTAACATATCCGATGTGTTTTGTGTGATGGGGTCGCATGTGCAGCTGAGTTAGCAAAATAAGTTTTTATAATTTCGCATCCTTAAATTCAAAAATATTATTTGTAGTATATTTTAGTTTTATTATTATTTAATTAAATATATTATTGTTATAAACTAGACAAATAAATAAAAAAATTCAGAAATGTATGTCTGGGTTTTCATATTACCTTTCTGTTTAAAAGTTTTAGTGGCTAAATTAGTCGTCACGGTTACGCTTATAAAGATATAAACTATTAATCTTCTTCTAATAAAAAATTAGTAATATTGTTAATATTTTACGACTTATAGTATAACACGGAAAACCATAAAACAGCATTTACAATCGGGCTAGTCTTACAATATTTAGATAAATACAGAACAGATTTCAGTCGAAAAGCGGAAAAACAATTCGAAATAAGAGCGGTAGTGCCAGGGAGACATCATTCGAAAGGCAGAATGCGAGACATATCTCGCATTGCGGAAATGCACGCACATTTTGGATTCGAATGATTAATTGGAATGAATATCTCGATTATTAAAATCATTCGTATACTAATCATTCGATTATTGAAATCATTCGATTATATCCATTACTGCTTGGGATCCTAATAGTACAGCAGTAAATATACGACACACTTGCAACGTTGTGATATAAGAAACTGTTATTTATGTTATGAATATTTTGTCATAAATATCTTTG
>JABXWE010028083.1:0-13650 GCA_014611495.1 Limonius californicus
TCCCCTTTTTTGTTTTCTGCCGTCCGCTCTTCTTTTCTGCCGTCCCCTCTTTTTTTCTGCCGTTTCCTCTTTTTTGCCGTCCCCTCTTCATTTCTACCGTTCCCTCTTTTTTGTCGTCACCTCTTCATTTCTGCCGTCCCCTCTTCTTTTCTTGTGTCCCCTTTTTTGTTTTCTGCCGTTTGCTCTTCTTTTGCCGTCCCCTCTTCTTTTCTGCCGTCCCCTCTTCTTTTCTGCCGTCCCCTCTTCTTTTCTGCCGTCCCCTCTTCTTTTCTGCCATGCTCCTCTCTAATCTGGCCGCCCCCTTCATTTCTGCAAGTCCCCCTTTTTGTTTTCTGGCCGTCCGCTCTTTCTTTTGCCGTCCCTCTTTTTTCTGCCGTTCCCACTTTTTTGCCGTCCACTCTTCGCAATTTCTTGCCGTTCCCTCTTTTTTTTGCCGTCCCCTCTTCTTTTCTGCCGTCCCCTCTTCTTTTCTGCCATCTCCTCTTCTATTCTGCCGCCCCCTCTTCATTTCTGCAGTCCCCTTTTTTGTTTTCTGCCGTCCGCTCTTCTTTTCTGCCGTCCCCTCTTTTTTTCTGCCGTTTCCTCTTTTTTGCCGTCCCCTCTTCATTTCTACCGTTCCCTCTTTTTTGTCGTCACCTCTTCATTTCTGCCGTCCCCTCTTCTTTTCTTGTGTCCCCTTTTTTGTTTTCTGCCGTTTGCTCTTCTTTTCTACCGACCCCTCTTCTTTTCTGCAAACCTTTCCCTTCCCTTTTCTCATTTCTTCATGCTCTTATCCGCCTTTGTTCTTTCCTTCCCCATTTCCTTTTTATCTTCCTCTCTTTCCTTCTCCCCCCTTCACCTTCCCATTTGCGATCATTTGCTCGTATCTTTTTCTTTCTTACAACTACTTTCCTACTTCATTTCCTATTTCCTCGTACTTTTCCCCAATTTTCTTCTTCCTTTTCCACCTGTCCTCTACTCCTTCTTTGTGCTAGACCATTGACCATGAAGAGGCATCTTCAAGTGTTTGCTTATTTTTAGATCTTCAGTTATCTACATCTCCAGTAAATGTTAAATATGTCATGACAAAAAATTAATAAGCTTTATTTAATAAATTGCATATTCTCTGAACTTACACCAATACCAGTACACTCGATTATTTTCAGATTCCGTCTGATGCAGTTGTGTTGGTCCACGTCCGAATCTAGGCCCTCCGTATCACAAGTGCACCTAATGCTGACCGATCTTATGCAGGTTTACCAAAACACCAAACACCTAACCCACTCAGAGTCGCCAATTTCAATACAAGACTTCGATAAGCGGTGGGACACTTTTAAGCCTAACTCTGTGGCAAAGACCGATAATCACGAATTCACCCAGGAAAGTGTGTCCATGGCCGACGTTGATCTTAGTGACATTACCATTTTAAATTTGAATCTCAACAAAGATGAGGAACTCTTGAACACAAAACCCATGTCTCCAAGCTTAAACAACTTGCACGGATCACTGGATAACCTAGCGAGTGGGGAAATGGATTCGTGGCTTCAGAAGGTGGCTACCAAGACAGGTGATATGTCCTATGTCCGGGGACTGTCGGAAGCCATCAAAGATTTGGATAATGCCTTGGCATTAGAAAATGTTTCAAGCTCAGATTCAAGTCATCAACCAAGCCCCGCCCCCGAAAACTTACCGTATGTAAAAAACAAGTTGGAGTTTAAACTAGGGCCTACTTCTAAGACTTCTACTGACCTGAACAAAACCCAAAACAGCAGTTTAACTGAGAGTATGCAACGAACGAGCAGCGAGAGTGAGACTGAAGATGAAAATTGGAGGCGGAAAATCGAACGCGGAGCCTACTCGGAGAAAGTGCAACAGAAATCCAAGTCGGTAACCGATCTGATGGTTCTCACGCACATTGATTGCTCCGAATCCGATTCCGAAACGCCCCTACCTAGCTTAGATTATAGAATTAACTACAAGAATGTCAGATATGCCCCGAAGCAAAACCTAGAAAATGTTAGTTTAATGTTTGGAAGTGAAGGAAACCTTTTGAGTGTCCACAACAAGTTCCAGGAGGAGCTCAAGCGGCTCCAGGAGGAACGTAAGGACAGTTTACTTTTTGTACCTGAATCTATTAGTCATAATGACCGTAAACCTAACCTACCAAACGAAGATAGAATGGGTCTATTTCAAAGGGCCACTGAAAATTCTTCGTCGGATGAAGAAACTTGGACTGTTAGGAAACGTGAAGATACCACTTGTACATATGTAAATACAAACCCATCAACAAGTGCTGAACAGCCAGAAAGTTCGAGGATAAACAAAAATGTCTCGCCAAGTAAGTACACTTAAATATATGTAACTTTAAGCGAAAAACAACGTGTTCCTCTAAGTAAATTCCATACTGCTTTGGTTACCTACAATATTTAAATCGGTTTGAATGTTTAGGTGAAGTTAGATTAGGCTTGAATCTTGAATTACCTATGACTAAGTTATAACAGATAGAACAATACTCATAACAATCTCCTATTACAGGACAGTAATAATACTAACAGTCTCCTATTGCAGGGTTACAAGGCCTTGGGAAAGTAAAAGATTAGAATACTTGAATTCAATTGGGTATAATATATTAAATAAATATAAAATAAATCAACTTGCACTAGATTGGATTATGTGTGTTTACAATAGAATAAAATTACCTCAGTGGGTTGTTTTGAATTGGAGTTATGTGAATTAAATTAGGTCAAGTTGTTCTGAAATGGGATTAAGTTAAGTTAAACTTGGGTTGCATTGGATTCATATAAAATTAAAATAATTTTATGTGGCTTGCAGTTTTCTTGAATTGCAATTAAATTAAATTGGAGTAGTCTGTTTTGCTTTTAAATTAGATTGAAATTAAACTAACATGCTTTTGATAGTTTGTCTTGGAATTATATACATTGGGTAAGGTTAAGGGGGATTGGATTAACTTGAATTAGATATGCATAATCTGCGTTGATTAATCACCCAATCCATTGTATGGAAATTACATTAAATTAGATGGCTGTAATTGTACTTACATTAAATTACACACTACATTGGATTAAAATTACATAGCATCAGATGACGATTAGTTGAATTAAATTAGATGAAGTAGGATTAAAATGCGATTCAATTAAGTTCTATTTGATAACCAGACTTTGAATTGACATAACATGAAGTGTGGTTGAGTTGGTTAGAATTTTCTTGGGTTAGTAGTAGCAAAATTGAAGTAGTGTGTATGGCATTAAATATTGGATTGAAATTAAATTAACATGCTTTTGTCTTGGAATTAGATACCTAGGAAAGGTTAAAGTGGATTTGATTAACTTGAATTAGATATGCTTAAGTTGCATTGTTTCAGGATTAAATTGGGTTGGATTAGCTTTGGTCCCATTGTGTGGCGATTACATTAAATTAGATGGCTGTAATTATAATTGCATTAAATAAAGTTGTGTTACAAACTACACTGGATTAAAGTTAGATGAGGATTAGTTGAATTAAATTAGATGAAGTTGGATTAAAATGCGATTCAATTAAGTTCTATTTGATAACCAGACTTTTTGAATTGACATAACATGAAGTGTGCTTGAGTTGGTTAGAATTTTCTTGGGTTAGTAGTAGCAAAATTGAAGTAGTGTGTATGGCATTAAATTTGTTATATAGAATTGAAATTAAATTAACATGCAATGGGCAACTTTAGTTTGAAATTAAATATATTTAAATGAATGGGATTGAATTGCCCTGAATTAGATTATGTGAACTTAGAATCAGATTGAAATTAAGTCAGATTTAGTTGAACTACATTGGACTCTAATAATATTAAAAGTTGGATTGTTTAGATTTTCTTGAATTGGAAACATAAAATATAGATTGGGTTGCATTTGTTTACATTGATTGAAAATTACATTTAGTAAGATATCGAGTTGCTTTGAATTGGGATTACTTCAATTAGATTAGGTTAGGTTTCATTGAAATGGTTTAATTTGGCTTAGTATTGGCTTACTACTACAATAAATTTAGTTGATATACATTGGAATGGATTAAGCTAGCATATATTGGATTGCAATTACATTAACATGTGTTGGGTTGCTTCGGATTGACTGTGATTAGATTCTCCAGTTTTATTGGATTGGATTTAAATTAACTTCGATTTAGTTAAACTGCAATGAATTTAGATGGCATTAATTAGTGTTGCCTTTGATTTATTTATGATTAGAATTGCTTTTGTATTTTGGGAATACATTAGTTTGAATGGGTCTGGTGTGGAATCGGATTACTTGAATTGGATTAGGTGGATTTAACTGGCCTGAAATGTATTTTACCTGCATCAGAATTGCTTTAGTGTAAGCATTAATTGGTTCATGATGATCAAAGAAATTATGTTAGACCAAGTTGAATTATATGGCATTACCAAATTAAAATTAAATAACATGGAGGTTAGAGACTGTGATTAACTTGTACGAATTAAGATCATATTGAGTTGGACAAAATTGGATTTGGTATTGTGTATTGGAAATATTAAACAAATTTAGGATACATTAGATTAATTGCAGTAATCGTTTGACTTTCGGAGTGTAAAGTTGTGAATCTTTCCGTGCTTGTGAGTTATCAGTGAAGTGATAAGGTGAGGCCGTTGGCCGGCCGGACGCTATTTGGGCAGTGCGGAGCCCGCAGATGCCTGTGCCGAGAAGTGTAAGCCGTACGAAATGTCCTATGGGCAGAATGCCGCTAGCGTGCAATACGCACAACCAAATAACTTAATGTATTTTGATCAAAATGCTCAAATACTATCACAGCAAACACCTTTCTATACACAACTACCTCAACAAATGCCAATGTCCGCTTTTGCGAACATGCAAAACATGTTTTATACACAGCAGCCTCAGCAAAATTTTCCATTCTTACCAACTACACAATTAAATCAACCAGCTACACTACCGATAAGCCACAAACCCCAAACACCAACTTTAACTGATGATTATAATCAAGATAATATATCGCAAGCAAGTGAAGAATCTCGGGTAATAAAATTCAACGATTTTCAAGAAGTGAAATATGGAAAATCAAAACGTAAACGTGCTAACAACAGTCCCAATATGCAGGAGCGTACTGCTAAACAGAAGCAGAGAAATCCAAGTATAATAACTAAAAATCAGTTTGATCCCCTGACGGCAGACGTAGAGGGAAATCAAAAACAAAAAGAAAGCCAAAGCGATAAAACAGTAAATGTTCCCCCCTTCATACTAGACTTTGTCCAACATTTCCAACCGTTGCTTCGACGTATTGAGGAACACCTCGACAAAAAACATTTCTACTATCAAGTACTGAGTGGCGACAAAGTTAAGTTACAAGTCAAAACAATCGAACACTACAAAGTTCTGAAAAAAATTTTGGATGACAATAAAATTATCAGACATACCTATGCTCTGCCTGAAGACAAATCGTTCAGAGTAGTGCTTAGAAATTTACACCATAGCACAGACCAAAAAGAAATTGTAGAGGCTCTATCCGAGTTGGGACACACAGCAAAAAATGTTACAAACGTAATAAACAGGCAAACCAGGTCACCACGAAATCTATTCTTCATTGATCTAAAACCCAATAAAAACAACAAAGAAATTTTTGATATCTCACGTTTACTTAATGCTGTAGTAAAGTTTGAACCACTTAATAGAAAAACTACCTTAATAGTGCAGTGTAAACGATGCCAGATGTATGGACACACAAGGAATCAGTGCACTCGCCCATACAGATGCGTAAAATACGCTGGCGACCATGATTATAGGACATGCAATAAAAACAAAAAAGATGGCAAACCTGCAAAATGTGTGCTCTGCGATGGGGAACACCCTGCAAATTATAAGGGGTGCCAAGTTTACACAGAGATAATAAGAAGACGGTTCCCAAATCGAAATGGAGTAGCGCTAAACCAACAAAAAGCGCAAAACGTTGAAGCAAACGTAAATCATAACACCAAAATTGGTATTCCTTCAGAGAGTACCCCACAGACAAATTTCGCCGACAACATTACTGGCACATACAATTATCAGCCCAGCGGACAAGTACTCGTGGCCAAACCCGGGATTGAAACCACACCGACAGACACACAAACGCTGGCACAAATATACAATCAACTGGCAAATGCAAACCAACCTCATTATAATGTCAATGCAACAGAAAATTAATAATCAACAAAAAACAATAAACGACCTAGCAGCTGAAATTAGATGCCTGAGAGAAACTCTAACAAAAAAATAAAATGGCGCCAATCTATAAGTTAGCTCTATGGAACGCAAACGGCCTTGAAAATCATAAGGCCGAAGTAGCTACCTTTCTCCAAAATAATCAAATAGACATTCTATTAGTGAGTGAAACCCACTTTAATCACAGAACGCATTGTAAAATACCAAATTATAACATTTACGGTACCCAACACCCTGATGCGGACAGACGTGCAAGAGGCGGGACAGCCGTACTAATAAGAAAACATATTAAACACCAAGAACTTGCAAAATATGACAAAGCAACAAGTGTGGTGATTAGTGACTGGCTAGGTCCTTTAGTAGTCTCAGCCGTTTACTGCCCACCAAATTACAGATCGAACAAAGAAGGCTTTGCAGAATTCTTCGATTCCCTTGGAGGACGTTTCCTCGCCGGAGGGGACTACAATGCAAAAAACGTCCAATGGGGTTCACGAATCTCACCACCTGGCAGAGGGAGGGTATTGCTCGAAATCATTCAGCAAAAACAACTTGGATACATATCAACATATACACCAACGTACTGGCCATCTGATTCACACAAAATCCCGGATCTCCTGGATTTCTTTGTCAGCAAAGGCATTGCAAGAGGATATCTCGATGTAAAGCCTAGTCTAGATCTAACATCAGACCATACACCAGTAATCCTTACTGTTAGTGCCACTATTATCGAGAAGATAAAAAATCCATCGCTGTACAACAATAAAACAGACTGGGACTTCTTTAGAGTCATCATTAACGAGAAACTAGATCTGAATATCCCACTGAAATCTGCTGAAGATATCGAAAGTGCGGTGGAAATCCTGGTAAAGAACATCCAAACAGCGGCACTACAGGCTACCCCACACATATTGGCACCCAGGAAGACCCAAAATTGTCCTGTGGTGATCAAACAAAAGATTGCAGAAAAGCGTCGTTTGAGAAGAATATGGTTCCGCACCCGTCACCCTGACGATAAGCGGCGTTTGAACCAAGCAGCACAAGAATTAAAACATTCGATCTATTCACTTAAAAATGAAGCTTTTCAAGAATATCTGGAAACCCTCAGCCCATCAGCCGATAAAGACTACTCGCTTTGGAAAGCCACGAAACGTCTAAATCGACCTAGAAAACAAATGCCACCACTCCGTAATGAAGACCGCTCCTGGGCACGCACAGACGTAGAAAAAGCAGAAGCCTTTGCTAGACACTTAGAAAATGTGTTCCAACCTCTACCTGCAGCAACTGAAGATAAAGAAATTCAAGACTATCTGGAGTCACCATATCAGATGTCTTTACCTATAAAACCGTTTACAACAAAAGAAATAAAAAATACAATCAGCAAAAACCTTCACCCAAGTAAAGCTCCGGGGTACGACCTTATTACTGGTCGGATCATAAAGGAGCTACCCAGAAAGGGACTTGTAATGATTACCTGTATATTTAATGCAACGCTGAGACTGGGCTACTTTCCAGCCCAATGGAAAGTCTCTCAAGTAATCCTAATCCACAAACCAGGCAAACCGGATAATGATATTACGTCTTATAGGCCAATAAGCTTGCTGCCTATATTATCGAAACTGCTAGAAAAAATGATAACAAAACGATTAGTACAAATAGTTAACGAAAATCAGCTTATCCCAGACTTCCAGTTCGGCTTCAGGAGGCAGCATGGTACAGTAGAGCAAGTCCATAGATTAGTCGATATAATAAATACCACGTTTGAAGAGAAAAGGAGATAACTGGTCTGTTCCCTATAAGAGCCGGTGTCCCTCAGGGTAGCGTCCTGGGACCAACCCTCTATCTATTGTATACTGCAGATCTACCTACCGATGGCCATACAGATACTGCAGCATTTGCTGACGACATAGCAATTACCGCAAGACATTCCGATCCAGTAGAAGCTTCCCGGCTCCTCCAGGAAAATCTAAACAGGATACAACTGTGGACAGATAAGTGGCGCATCAAACTTAATCAAAGTGAGTCAGTGCATATTACCTTTACTAAATGTCGAGGGATCCCATCTCAAGTCACTATTAAGCAACAACCAGTACCGCAAAAGGATAGTGTTAAGTACTTAGGCTTGCACTTAGACAAAGGTCTCACGTGGCGCACACACATCTTAAAAAAGCGCTATCAGCTTGGTGCTAAACTTCGTGAGTATTATTGGTTAATCGGGCGTAAATCAAAACTATCACTATCAAATAAATTGTTAATTTATAAGGTGATCATAAAACCAGTGTGGACGTACGGTGTGCAGCTCTGGGGCGCAGCCTCAAATTCAAACATTGAAATCCTTGAAAGGCTACAATCCAAGATACTTCGAGCTATGGCTAATGCTCCCTATTTCATACCAAACAAGGAAATATATGTTCTGTTAAAGAAGAAATTGTTAAAACCAGTGCCAAATACTTAAAGAGACTGGAAGTGCATCCCAACTCATTAGCTGTTGGTTTACTAGACAATAGTGTATATGAGTACAGACTAAAAAGGAATATACCGTTAGATTTACCACATAGATATTAAGCATGCAATAGTAGCAATGCTATGTCATCATGACTGAATATTTCATAGAGTTAGTGTCACTGGACACCCACTCCACGTCATACTTTGTTTCTCTCATTCTAATTTTGTTTATCAGCAGATTTGCTTATTATGTAAACAGATTGCAAATAAATTCGATAAAAAAAAAAAAATAGATTAATTGTAGGATTTACTTGGGTTCTAATTATATTATGATGGATTGTGTTGATTGGGTCACATTGGTTATGGAAATTTAGAACGATAGACCTAATTTGAACTATGTCAAATTTAGACTGTGGTTGATTAATTTGGTTTATTTGTATTGAAATTATGTCAATTATAAGTTGAACTACATTAAATTCGTACCATATACAAGAATATAAAATATACCTATATATATATAAGCGTAACACTCCTGATGGAGTATACCTGTCCCTTCAGAGGGTTTATGGATCCAGTTGCTGGGGTGGATCAGTCCCCATATAGCACTATATTATCGCGCGTATGCACATATACACATAAGTATTTATCGCGCGAATACACTTACACGTACCGTTCACAGATTATTGTGGGTTTTTGCTTTATTAACTATTTGTCTCCACGCTTTTCTGTCCGCTATTTTGTCTTTCCACTTATTAATTCCCATTTTGTTTAGATCTTCTGCTACTGTTACTTCTGCTCTCATCTTCACTAGTTTTTATTGGGCCAAGTATTGTTCTTAGAATTTTCCGTTCGAAAATCCTTAGTTCTTCTGTTTCTTTATTTGTGAGACACATTATCTCTGCGGCGTATGTGGCTACCGGTCATTAGGCTTTTATAGATTTTCATTTTTGTTTTTGTCCTAATTTGTTTGTCCCTTAGGAAGTTTCTGTTTGCATAATATGCTCTTGTGCCAGCTTGTATTTTTTTCTTGATTTCCGTATTCCTTTCGTTACTTCTGTTTAATTGTACTCCTAAGTAATCAAAATTATCTACTTTTTCAAAATTGTATTTATCTATTTTTAGAATGTTGTTCCTTGTGTTGTTCGCTTTTCTTTGACATGCCATAAATTTGGTCTTTGCTTCATTTATATGCAATCCTATCTCTTTTGCTTTATTCTCAATTATTTTGAAAGTGTCAATTAATTTCCTTGGTGTTCTTGATATTATAACGACGTCATCTGCGTAGGCTAGTATTTGCATTTCTTTGGTTATTATGGTTCCTTTATATTCAATGCTCCTCATTACTTTTTCTAAAATAATATTGAACAATGTTGCCGATAGAGCGTCACCTTGTCGTACTCCTGTATTTACTGTGAATGTGCTCGTATCGCCTTCTGGTGTTCTGACGCAGGTTCTTGTATCTCTTAATGTCATTTGTATTAATCGGGACAGTTTATTTGGTATTTCCATTTCTTTTAATGCTTTCATTAGTTCTTTCCTATTTACTTTGTCGAAGGCTTGTTGAAAGTCAATGAATAAAAGGTAGATATCGATGTCGTGTTCGTGGCCTTTCTCCAGTATCTGTTTGATTATGTGTAGCGCATCTATTGTAGACTTTCCAGTTGTGAAACTTTGTTGGTAGTTTCCAATTATGTTATCTGTGTATTTTGTTAATTGCCTGTGTAATAATGTTGACAAAATTTTGTATGCGGTATTAAGTAGCGAAATCCCTCTGTAATTCCGACACTCTTCAGAATCTCCTTTCTTTTTTATGGCGATTATCACTCCTTCTTCCCATTCTCTAGGCATTTTTTCGTCTTTCCATATTTGTTTTATTATTTCATAGATTTCTCGATGAAGTTTTTCCCCTCCGTGTTTTAACAGCTCTCCGTTTATCTCACTTTTCCCGGGGCCTTTCCATTTTTAATATTGCGCACTACATTCTTGAATTCCTCATATGTTGGTTCTGGTATTTCTTCGTTGTTATTATCTACTGTTTCCTCCATTTGTTGTTTATTTTCCTCTTCCTCTGCGTGCTCATTCAGTAGTTTCCAAAAGTGTTTTTCCCATATTTCCTTGATTTTATTAGGTGAGTATTCTATATTTCCTTCATCGTTCTTCATCCCTCTTGTTTTAATTTGATAATTTCTCTTTTGTTCTCGTATTTTCCTGTATAGTGTCTTTGCATCGTTGCTTCTGCTATTGTTTTCTATTTGTTCCATCTTTTCTTTTAGCCACATATTCTTTTTTTGTTTAACTATCTTGTTTGCTTCCTCTCTGTAGTTTTTGTAGCTTTCTAGGTCTTCTAGTTTCTGTGTTCTTATCCATTTCAATCTTGCTTCTCTTTTGAGTTTATTTATGTCATCACATTCGCTATCGAACCATTCTCTCCATGTTTTCCTTTCCTTATATCCTATTATTCTTTGTGCACTTGTTGTTACACTTCTACAGATGTTACCCCATCGTTGATCTATGTCCGTAAGTTTATCATTTTCTTCTAGTTCTTTATCTAACTCTGTTGTGTAGCTCTCTCGTAGTCTTTCATTGTTCAGATTGTCTGTATTTAGTTTTTTGCACTTCTTCTCTTTATTTCTGCTTCTTATTTTTACTTTCCCATACCTTATAGGTATAGGGTAAGTATTGAATTCATGAAAATTTTCGAAATCGAGATTTTAACGGAAATATCCGTTTTGGGTCTCTAGGAACCCAAAAAAGTGGTTTTTAAAAAATGTCTGTCTGTGGGTGGGTATGTACGTATGTACGTACGTATGTACGTACGTATGCACGTACGTATGTGACGCTCCTACAGCCGAAAGTATTGCTCCGATTTTGATGCGCTTTGGAATGCGGGGGTGTATCGAAAATTCATCGAAAAAATAAGCTTTTCAAAAAAAATCCGAAACCGGAAGCGGAAGTTACGCATGTTTTTTTGGTATCACTTTTTTCGTGATTACAATTTTGAAACTTTTATCGCGGATAACGATAGAGGGTCATAAGACAAATCTGTTAGTTTTTGCGGAACTCGCTAGCTTTAAACTGAAGGGCGCTATGATTTTTTGAAATTTTTGAGTTTAACGCCCAATTACTCGAAAACGGATGAATCGATTCAAATGATTTTTATTTTCTGAATAGTATATGAAGGGTAAAATGAGGTGATATAAAAAGTTTTTTGAAAAATTATAAGGGGCCTAAATTACGAAATTTCAAAATTTTGGAAATTTCAAAAAATTATTTCTCAAAAACTGCTCCAAGGAATTTTTTTAAACTTCATATGTCGACAGAACTCGCAAGGGGCTATCGATATGTTTTTTGAAGAACTCCGTAATTTTCCTGTGGCGCCCTCTACGAAGCTTGGAAGTTTGAAACTTCAAACTCCTTTAATTAATAAACGAAAAAAGATAGGAGGCTGGGGTTTTCACTGAATCGCTCAGTACGTAATGGAGCATATGAATGTGTAAAGAAATATTACACTCGTGGATATATGTAAGCGCACCGGCCCCCTCCCCCCTCTTTTTTAGAAAAATATTTTTTTTATTCCAACGGTTGTTATTTGTTTGCGTCAAAGAATCTTTTTCCGCGAAAATAAAAAAATCGATTTTTTATGCCCTACAAAATATAATTTCCAGGGACTTTTTACCTCGGTAGCAATAGCGATCGGTACTAGTTAGACCGCGCGACGGCCTAGCGGTACGGACAGCCCCGCGCACTTTGGTTCAGAACCATTGCCATACTGTCGCGCTACATTCATTTCTTTAACCGGTATTACAACAAGTTATAAATTATTTATCAAAATTTTGTATTTAATACTTAATTTTCGAAATCGAGATTTTAACGGAAATATCCGTTTTGGGCCTCTAGGAATCCAAAAAAGTGGTTTTTAAAAAATGTCTGTCTGTTATAAAATCACAGCAAACTCAATTTGCAGTCACAATATCACGTATATAGTAGAGAATGAAGTATGCCTGGTTGCATATTAAAAGAAAATTAAGGGGCACCGCAGATATTTGGCGGGACTTCTTACAAGCCTTGTAAGTCTATTCGTTACGAGGCAAGGTTTTAGGATAGCGCTTGAACAACCGTTTTCAGGAAAATAACTCTACTGTTGAATAAAGATGATATGAACAGTTTCCAGTATGGGAAAGTCCAGGGAGGCAGTCGCGTCCACTTATTTTTGCTTAATTTCTGTTACTACTAGTTAGTGATCAGTGTTTGCATCCGCACCCCTGTAAGATCGTACGTCATTTATGAATGTTTCTCCTCCTTTTTGGATAAGCACGTGGTCTATTTGATTTCCTTCATCAATATTTCCACCTGGCCATCTCCATGTGATTTTATGTATTTTCTTGTGTTTGAATTTTGTGCTACTTATTATTAGGTCCAAAGCTGCTGCTAGGTTACACAATCTGTTTCCATTGTCATTAGTAAATTCATGAATTGTCTCCTTTCCAGCTACGCTGCTTATGTAGTCTTCTTTCCCAATTTGGGCATTAAAATCTCCTAATATCAAAAGAGTGTCATGTTTGGGTATTTTTCCACTGAGTTCTTCTAGTTTGCTATAGAATTGTTCTTTTTCGTCCTCGTTTGCTACTTCTGTTGGTGCGTAAGTGTTTATGATGGACAGGTTTGTTGGTTTTGCTTTGATTCGCAGGTACGATAATCTTCCATCTATAGGTTTAAAGTGCAAAATATTTTCAAGTAAACTTCTGTTCACAATGAAACCTGTTCCATTTTTCCCCTGTTTATTTTCTCCTGAGTATAACATAGTGTATTCTTTTTTACTAATTTCCCCCTGTTCTTTCCATCTCGTTTCCTGTAGTGCAACTATGTCTACTTTATAGCGCATTAGTTCTTTTGCTACTTCTTCCATTTTTCCAGCGGTTAATAGTGTCTTTATGTTCCATGTTCCTATCTTTATTGTGTTTTTTGCTTTATTTTTCTTCTTTTTTTTTAGTTTCTTTTTGGCTGC
>JABXWE010028084.1:0-10457 GCA_014611495.1 Limonius californicus
GTATTGCCAATGATTTCATTATACGTGTCTCAAAATTCAGTATATCTTTTAGTATTTTGTATTTGTATTTCTTTGTGCATGAATTTTGAAAGCTTCATATATATATATATATATATAGGAGGAGGCACAATAAAGGTAAGTTCGATTCCCGTAAGCTGTTGGCCTCTCGGCCTTCCACGAGGACCTACAATCAGCTGGATTTGGAAGGTGGCGCCCACTAATTTTGACTTACCCTGTACACAACTACGAAGATTTCCTCTCGTAAGCGATTTCCGTGAACTCCCCCTACTCCTCTGAGCTAAGCTGTAAGCCGTTTGGCCCGTAGAAAGAACCCCAGAAATATACAAAAAACAATCAGTGAAATGATAATATACGAAACATAACGTTCCTAAAAAATTCAATAGCAATAATACAAAAGATTTAACTGTGAAAACCATTAAGTGAAAAAACCGTTTAAGGAAAAAGTTGTTCAAACTGTTGCTTGTTTACTTCGTGGCATTAATGACTGAAATTGTGTGAAGAATTATATAACCAATTATCAGGTGTAGCAGCTATTTCAGCACCAATGCGGTTTTTTAATTCCTCTAAAATTTCTGGCCCATATTGTTACGGGCCAATCGAGCTTTTCTGACGACCCGTAACCAGATGGATGGAAAACGGTCTACAGCTTAGCTCAGAGGAGTAGGGGGAGTTCGTGAAAATCGCTTATGGGAGAAAATCTTTAGTTGTGTACAGGGCGAGTCAAAATAAGTGGGCGCCACCTTCCAAATCCAGCTGTTTGTAGATCCTCGTGGAAGGCCGAGAAGCCAACAGCTTACGAGAATGGAACTTACCGTTATTGTGCCTCCTCCTATATATTTAAAGCTTGCAAAATTCTTACACAAACAAGTACAAAAGACACAATAAGAGACAGTAAACGTTAAACACATATAATTAAACGGTTAAAAATGACAATACAAGAAAATGACAAGTGATAACGCTATAAGTCTGGATTACATAATTTTAATTTTTGAACTTTCAGAAAAACAACTCGCCGCCACTGGTGCAACGGGATTTACCTTTTGCATACAGCTACGTAACACCAGTGACGCTGAAGTTCAGAAAAATAACAGAATATAATTTGGTAGTTTTACAGTAAACCACTAATACCACATATGGCTACTGAAGGTCGTTTTTTTTTGTATTTACATGAAGTTAAATTTGAAGTCTGCAAGTTAACGCGAGCAAAAAAGGTTTCTTTATCACAACACAAAACTGGGTGTTTTTACCTTGAACTCCGGTGGATGGCTTAAAACGAGGTAGGTACAATGTAATGGCGATTTCCAGATGCAAGGCCAAAAAAAGAGAAGGAAGACAACGTTCTTCGGGGCAGCGTTGGAACGAGATGTAGCTGTTACGCCCCTGTAGAATGCCAAGTTACTTTCAACGAGGTCAGTTAACGTGGAGGCAGAAGCGAGACTTCTCGGACGACGGGAACAAAACAATTTCCAGCAAAACACTTGCACGGCTTCTTTTTTTCTTTTCACATCACAAACATCCGAACTGAATCGACAGGAGCAATTATAATTTTTAATTGTCCAAAACCAAAGCGAACATTCTGCTATTTTTTTTTTGTATATCCGACTTAAGACGATTTAATTTTGCTCTACAGCAAACAGTAATACGGTAAAATTTAGCAGAAGCGCTACGAAGGAAAAGAAAACGATATTCGAAATTACGTCCGTCTCTCTTAAAGGGTCTAGCTTCGACTGCCTTTCCCCCTGCTGCAGAACGGTCTCCCGCCTAATTTCGATTCTAGAAGGAATACCACGTGCAAGTTTTGAGAAAACCGTCGGGAAGCAATATTGAAATACTAATGCAGCAAAAAAATTAATTCTGAAAAGAGCTTTCTAGCTCGGCAAATGTGGCTCACAAAGAAAAAAAAACATCGAGACAGGTTTGATAATAAATTAATAAAAAAATACCAACAAAACTGTAGTCAATACAAAAAGGCCACTAAAATTGCGTTTTTTGGTTCTATGGAGCGGCCATTAGATTGTGATCAATTCAAATAAAGTGGCACAACTTTAAATGAACATAACAATATACCTACACGCGACTCCATAAGAAAGTCCAAAAGGGAAGATCAAGCGGGCTACTTCATAATTCCTCTTCTCCCAATAAATTGTCGAAGACAGATGTCTTCTAAATAATTACGGACTGCAAGTTCACAGTGGAGAGGCGCACCATCCTGCTGAAACCAAATGTATTCATTGACTGCGTTAGGGTTCACAGGATTTGGAAAATGTTCAATAACTCGAAGAATAAAATTTTTATGAAGCAGTTGAAGATACTTCGAGGAATTAAGATTAGCTTCAATAAAAAGTGACCAAGGATACTTGTAGATATGTTGAGTTTCTGAGGTCGCTGGGAACTTCTTCCATCCCGCGTGTTGACAGAACCATGCATAATTAAAATAACTTTCGAAAATACAACTAAGTTTAAAAAATTGTCGTTTTCCACAATAACTTCCATGATCCACTCGCAAAATCGAAGTATTCTGTCGAAATCGTCTTCCTGCACTAAATGCACTTTATATCGGTGGCACTTGACTCTATTCATAACGTGATTCGGGCAAGTTGCTGCACAAACGTTTTACGTGCTTTGTGTAGGTCCAGAAAATTTAGAACAATTAGAAAACCGCATTCGTGCTGATACAATTGCTATTCCTGACAATTGGTTACACAATTCTTTACACAATTTCACACATCGAATTCATTCTTGGCAAGAAGTAAACGGGCAACAGTTTGAAGGTCTTCTTTCGTTAAAGTTATTACAGTTAATGGTTTTCACATTTAAATCTTATTATTGTTACTGAATTTTTTGGGAACGTTTAAGTTTCGTATATGCTAGGGTTCGTAGATTTAACACTAGAATGCATACATCTAAGAAAGTTACGTTAGTGCATACCTACGTGATGCCTTATACGACACCACCCGTTTTTTCTTCAATAAGGAGCTTTGAAATTATTATACGGCCGTTTTCAATTTCTGGAAGATACTTTGTGATCGCTTAAATATATACAAAGTGCACACCGGAAGTTAAAGTTGTTAAAATATTTATTTATGTGTATAAGTAATAAGTATAAACTTACATTACAAAATTAAGCTTCAACTCTGAACTGTGAACTGAACAGGTACTAATATTTACATTAAACAGTTTTTACAAATTACTAGCCTATGTTCAGCACATAAATTACACTTGCACTTCTCGCAGTTGTTTCTTCCTTTCCTGTTCCTGCTGCTTCGACGAATGCTGCAGCGTCCACCATTATTTATATATTGAGCCGTGACAGGTTCAATGCCGTCTTGACGAAAGATATCTCTTATATAGTAGTTTTAAGGCATGTTTTCTTCAATAACATTATTTTCGAATATGTGTTCTTCAAAAAATTTCTTCGGAAAATACTGTTCTTGCAGACTTCTTTGGAAATTAAATGACCATTAATAGCACCAACACTCAACATACCATAAAACACTCTCATTGGCCATCGTCTAGTTTTTCTTGTGACGGCTGATGAATGACACATCTAATCAAATGTGTCTATTCCAGATTTTGTACTATTATAAAAGAGTACTACGTATTTCCTTGTAGCATCATCAACTGATTTATCACCATGCATTGTAGACATTAGAATGGTGTTATTTCCTTTTCTTTGAGACCAAGATAGCATAGCTATTTTGTCATTAAACGCAAACATGGAAAATTGAGGTTCTCTACCTTTTGTTTGCAAAAAAGATGGAGGAATCTCTGCTTTATTCTTTGGTAGGGCCCCAACTAGAGTTAACTTCTTTTCATCCAGTAATTTAATGGCTAGTAGAACATAGGTGAACCAATTATCAATGGTAACATTGTTACGGGCCAATCGAGCTTTTCCGACGACCCGTAACCAGATAGATGGAAAACGGCCTACAGCTTAGCTCAGAGGAGTAGGGGTGGTTCACGGAAGTCGCTTACGGGAGGAAATCTTTAGTTGTGTACAGGGTAAGTCAAAATAAGTGGGCACCACCTTCCAAATCCAGCTGATAGTAGGTCCTCGTGGAAGGCCGAGAAGCGAACAGCTTATGGGAATGGACCTTACCTTTATTGTGCCTCCTCCTATATATTTGGAGCTTGCAAAATTCTTACACAAACAAATACAGAGTACACAAAAATAAAAGAGGCAGTAAATTTTAAAACACATATAATGATATAATTCTAGATTACAACAGAGTACTTTGAACGTTCAAGAAAGGGGGAACTCACTACCCATGGCCAACGGTATTTAAAATCTTTTAATTCTGCGTGGTCAGTGGCGTCGAGTATACAGGAATCATACAATATAAACAAAATTACTTTTTACAAATATTAGTGCAAATAAAAAAAAACGATTCGCGACTGAAGGTCGCTTTTTGGTCCAACAAAACGAAGTTTAATTCGGTCAAATTTTGCAAGTCGCGCACAAGTTTCTTTTCACCACACACAAAAACTGGTCTGCTTTTACCTTAACTTCCGGTGAAGGCAGGCACAATTCCGGGAGGGTTAATTTCCAGATGCAGGTACAGTCGAGAAAGGGGTATTTTCCTGGTCCGGGAAAAAAAGTAAAAGGCCTCAGGAAACCACGGGGGAACGAAACGTGGGTAAGTATGCTCCTGGGGAAGTAGATTATTCCCAACAATCACCTTTTCACGGGTTCAAACGCTTTTTATCCGAATGAATCGAAGAAAAAAACAATCACGATTGATTGTTCTGTAATCAGGCTACACTGTTAAAACTGATATAGATCCGACTCAACTTTGTCGAAATGATACTAATTGCCTAAAGCAATACTCGGTACGATACTTAATTTAACAGGTGCCGCGAAAAAAACCCGCTCTACATGAACGTTCGTCTCGGACCCAAGCTTGTTGCCCACTCGATTTATTTACGGCCCTTCTCTTAAAATGTAATTTGGGAAAAACCGGAGCCAGGAACGGTCGAACACTGTCTGATGTAAAAACGCACTTCCCCCACAAAAAATTGCACCCTATTTCGACATGTGATGAAATGTTCTCGAAAGAAAATTAACACGTGCGACTTTCAAGAAAACCTTGGGGAGGCGATGCTACAGGGGAATTCTGAGAAGTGTTTAAGGTCGCGCGCGAGAAAAACAACCTTCGGTAATTTTGAGCCTACACAATGGAACTGTCAACATAATTCAAACTTAGAAAAACGCAACATAGCGAAAAGCTAACCCAAAATAAGATTGTAATTAAAATATCTTTAGTAATTCTTACGAAGCGGCAAACAAATTACGGAATTAATTCATATAGAGCGGCCAATTTTAAACGAACATAACAACATTTCTGTTGGTACCACGAATCGGTTCAGTCTGCTGCAATACATACTGAGTTGGTATGGACTCAGTACTTGCTCTCTCTACTATTCCAATATAAGGAATACCAGGAAGCATATAGCTTGTTTTAGCATCACACATCATGACAATCTTGATGCCATATTGATAAGGTTCGTTAGGAATATAAACCCTAAAAGGACATTTTTCTCTAAATCCTAACAGTTGTTCATCTATGGTCATGAATTCAAAAGGAATTCGGCAGTTTGATGCGTATTTATCCCAAATGTATCTAATTGGGGCGAATTTATCGGTTGCACGTCTCTCGTCACGGGTTGATTTATCATCAAATCGTAAACAGTTTAGAAGGAATTGAAATCTATTTCTAAACATAGTTGCTTTATAAATAGGATTTCCTAAATCTTTGAACCACAACTCTTCAATGTTTACGTGATTGTTATTGAGCATGGCAGTATAATACAAAAAGCCAATAAGTGCTTCTATTTCAATTTTCTCAGTTTCGTGAACAATAAACTGATTTTTGTATTTTACACATTGTCTCTTTATTTTCTCATTTGTATGTGTTACAATTTCGTCCATTTCACTAGCATCGAAAAAACATTCCAAGATTCACGTTCATTAGTTATTTGTAGGGCATTGCCTTAGGTTCTTGGTTTCTGTGTCACAATGTTTGTTTTACTTGTAGGGGAATTTTTCTTTTGGGTGGGATTTGTATTCCACTTATAGCCTTTTTTCCTTACACAATTTTTCGTGGAAGTTCGTCTACATCAGTTAAGCGATCAGTTTTTGACATCAGATGGAACAAAATCATCATCCTCTACAGGGCCTTGTTCTAAATTATCCTCAGTTTCCGAAACTGTTTCAAGATCCTCGTAGAATTTGTCGTCATGCACAGTAGCTGCGAACTCTGCGTCAGTTAAATATTGGGAAGAAGAAGCCATGTTTCTAAAGAAAATGTGCTTACTAGCTACTGTAATTGTAATGCAACAATTTCTAACCTAAAACATTTTATATTTCTCAAACTTACCTACCACTTAATAAAATTCAGTTCGAACAGAACCGGCGGAACTAATAGCTAACTGGGAATCTTATAAAGAAAATAGCGATAGTTATTATAACAAACACTTTGTTTTATTACCTTACTATGAAGAATATGTACGTAAACCGACAGAATGCAAGTTGTTACCGACCAACGCCTACCGAGAAAAAGTGTTTCGCGTTTGCATAGATGGCGTCGTACGGGACACCACGTAACTAAAAAAATAATTTATAAATCTTATAAAGATTTTTGGACATTTTAAAATGAAAGAGAAAGATCAGCAATAATCTTCGGGAAAGGTACTGAATATATGAATATGATATTTACACAATGCATCTCTAAAAACTAGATAGTTAAATAGGTGGTGTCTCATATGACGCCAGCTATGTGTCCTAGAGTTAAATTTCAATAAATTAACCGACTAAGCATACGATAAACCCTTTCTTAAATTTTCTGCATTATTTACTGATGAAATCACAAACTTCCAGATGATTAGAAAGAGAAAAAAATTAGCTTTCCAAAGAATCCTCATATAGCATATGTAGCTATTTAAAAACATTTTAAATACCGGCCGCGCTCAAAAACTGCAAGCATAAAAAATTGCTTTTGCCTCTGGAATATGCCAATTAGTTTCAAATTCTTATCTTCCAATTTTCAAATCTATATTTAAAACCATTTTCGAAGAATAACTTCAGTTCTATCTTTAACAGCGACTTGTATGAAGAAGCAAATAAACAAAGTTTATTGCCAATAAATGGAGTATCTCTTAGTAAGTAGGAGTACCTAATTGTTACTACAAACATTTTGTTTCAGCAATACTTATTGGTTTATTCAGAAGTATTACCTTACTCTATATTCAGGGTGAATTAAAATGCTTGCCCAAGCTTTAGGAACAAGTTCTCCGCATCAAAACGAGAAAAAAAGTTCATATGAAGATACGAGAATGCTTCGTTACGGAGTTACAGCCTTGGCAAGCATTTTAATTACACCCTGTATAATTGTGACTAATACTTCTATCCATAAACAACTGTTTTTAGCAATTAATTATCCGGTATTTTGATGAATTAATTTTCGACTAAAGCTCGTTTTGGTTAATTGCTATTTGTGTGTGAATTTTCATAAGAGAAATAGTTTTCGCTGTGTTGCTGTAAGTAACAAACCAAATGTAAGACTTTAATCAAAAACTGTAATATAAAAATGGAAAGATGCGGTATAGTTATTCTGTACGACATCCTTAGTGGTGTTCATTCTTTCTTTCATTTATTTTTACGTCCTCTTTGATCTTCCTCTCATATCTTAACATTAGAAGTTGGGATATTTAAATCAGTACTGTTACTTATATTAGTTTGTACACATCAACAGGTGAAAAATGGAGAGCTCATCGTAAATTAATCGCCCCGACGTTTCACTTAAACGTATTAAAGGGATTCATCGATCTCTTCAATGCCAACAGTAAAGCAACTGTCGAGAAAATGCGCAAAGAAGTAGGAAAATCCTTCGACTGCCACGATTATATGTCCGAAGCTACCGTGGAAATGTTATTAGGTAAGTTAATTTATACCCGCATAAATAAATTCATTTAAATACTAATATTCGTTTCTCTTCTCGAGGATAAATATAAACACATTATTTTTCGTATTCCTATAAATTTCCATATCAGAGAATATTGATTTGCTAAGCGCTATTTGTTGTTGACATATAGGTAAAAGTAGCTTTTCCTTAAGATTTGTCGAAATTCACTATTTCTAGTTAGTGTATTTATTCCGCTCTACTTTTCCAAAAATACGAAAAATTGCAAGTAATCCTGAAATAATGTGTTTTATATAAAATTGTAGATATCGAAATTTAACGTGACGTTAAAATATGACCGAAAACTTAAAACACAGGTTGTTTTACAGGACGCACACCGTAAACCCCAAACGCAGCCAAGCGCTTCGAAATAAGCCGAATGCTAATCTTCCAATACTCCTTCGAGACTAGGTTTGAAAGATATAGGGCCCAAAAGTAGTAATTTAAGTAAACTTTGCTAGAAGGTCGTATAAATTCTGAATACTGAACGTTTTCAGGTGCTTCGTGTAGTATTAAAATAAGGAATAAAATAAAACGGGTCATAAGTCTGTTGCATTTTAAACGTTACAAAGTAAGTCAGACATATAGAACCTACAGCTTAATGTGCACTCCGAAGCAATACTTGTAAACAGTTCTACTCCAGAGGAGACTTTCTAGACAAAATATCTTGGTAGTTGTCCATTCCTTGCGATGGAGAACGGTCATTAAAAATCCGATGTTCCGGTACTGAAAATTGAACCCTAAACCTTCAGCGCGTAAAAGTCTACAGCCCACGACCGCCTCTACGGTGCTCCGTGTACTAAAATTCGACTACGTTTAATAACTTAACTTCTAACTTAATCCTATGCCTTTCTACCGTTAGGTGTAAAAGGCGGGTGGAGTTGAGTTTGTTATGTCGATGCCGTTCTGCACTTTTCGTTCCATAATTTCCTATCCTGGGCCACTTGTTTTATTCCTTCCCATCTTATTCCCTTGCTCTCTGCTGCCTCTCTTATTCCCTCTTCCCACGTTTTCCTGTGTCTTCCTCTTTTATTTTTTCCCAGCACTCGCGTTTCAAACACTATTTTTGTTATTCTGTCCCTTGGCATGCGGCACACATGCCCGAACCACTTTAATTGTCTTTCCGCTATTTTCTCCGTTACGGGCTCCATCTGTAGGTTTTGTCTGTATGTATCATTTCTTATGTTATCTCTTTTCGTTTTATTTTCTATCCGTCTTAGAAACCGCATCTCCATTGCATTTAGTCTTGTTTTATGTTTTTCTGTTAAGGTCCATGTTTCACTGCTATACATTATTGTCGGTCTTACTAGTTTTTTAACTACTCTGTTTTTATTTTTCTAGGAACTTCTTTCTTTCCCAAAAAGGTCGTTTTCATCATGTTATATATTTTTCCTGTTTTTCCCATCCTGTCGTTAATTTCTTTGTCAATTTTACCATGGTTCTCAATTATGGATCGTAGATATTTAAAACTTTCTACTTGTTCAATTTGTTCCCCTTGTAATTTTATGCTATGTGTTTTATTCTCCCCCGACACTAGCATACTTTTTGTTTTCCCTATGTTTATTTTCATGTTTATTTTCTGTAATTCTATTTCTAGCACCTCCAGGTTATGTTGTAAGTTCTTTTCAAAGTCGGTCACTATAGCCATGTCATCTGCGAACATAAGTTCCTTTATTTCTGTTTGTTCCATTTGCCAGTATCTCATTTTTAAAGTTTTCATCTTTTTCTTAGCATTTTTAATTGCTTCATTTAGCACTATTGAAAACAGAAGGGGGCTCAACACACATCCCTGCTTTACTCCTATCTAGTTACAAACTCTCTTGGCTCTTCATTGTTCGTCTTTGCTATATTTATGTTATTTCTATACATTGATTTTAGTATTTCTATCGTTCTTTTATCTATCTTTCTTTTTTCTAGTGTTGTCCATATTTGTTCTCTGTGGAACCTGTCAAAGGCCTTTTCAAGATCTTACTTAATAAGTTTTTCGCCGACTTGTCTGATGGTAAATATTAAATCTTGGGTGCTTCTCCCCTTCCTAAAACCACATTGGGTCTCTATTGTATTTTCTATCCTATTCCTTATTCTTTTCTGGATTATTCTGGCAAATACTTTCGCCAGGACGCTCATTAGCGTTATCCCTCTGTAATTATCACATACAATTTTGTCTCCTTTCTTATGTATGGGGAGTATGATTCCTACTTTCCATTCTCTTGATATTACCGTGGTCTTCATTATTTCGTTTTAGCAACTCTGTAAATTTCGTTATTCCTTCTTTTCCCATATACTTTATCATCTCCGGTGTTATTTTGTCCCTTCCTGCTGCTTTTCCTAGCTTTATCTTCTGTATGGCCTCCCTAACTTCTTTCTTTTGGATTTCTTCAATTAATTCCCTTTCATTTAACTCTTCTTGTTCATCCGTTATGTTGTTTTCTGCTTTTGCTTGTTCTTCGAAATGCTGTCTCCATCTTTCCATTATTT
>JABXWE010028087.1:0-19623 GCA_014611495.1 Limonius californicus
GAGTGCTGTGTATGTAAAATTATTGCTTTAGTAAAATGACACTAATACAGTGTACATTCTCATCCCCTGTATTCGGCAGATATATAATCTGGAAAATGTAACTTGTCATGAATTTTGACTCTACTTGATTCTCTGGGAAACCCTATATAGAACAGTCCAACATAGAGAGTATCTATGTAAAAAAATTAAGAAATAATTATTATCTGGAACGTGGCGAAAGAGTTTTAAAAATCCGGTATGCGAATCTAGATACAGAGCAACTACCCTAAAAGTTTACTATTTATGTTATATATACAGTGTTTCAAAAATATTATCTGCACAAATTGTTAATATCTTACCGAACGCTGGTTCTGATTAGAAGGTTTCAATTCACTAGGATATCGCGAACGTTATTAGGCTCATATTTATAAATATTTCTGAACAATAATATATTATTCAAATTGTCTAAGATCTTTTGTTATAGTTGCCGTCCATTAATTAGTTTTGAATATTTTCGAATTTACCAAGATACTGTTACACTTTAAAACCAAATCGAAAATATTTCAGAATTGCAATAAGTTGTTTATTATTTAGAATCGTTCTTTTATTTCATGCCTTTAGTTTCCATGTATTGAAATTCAATTGACCTCTAGAAATTTGAGAAAAGGTTATGAACTAATGATAATATGTTCAGGAGTCGAAAACAACCTATGGCGTAATTATCTCCGAAAAGTGTAAATAACGAAGCATGAGTATGAAATATTCTCTAGGCATTATTCCTTAGTCTCTAATTTTAGAACACACTATATATGCGTACAATATGCCATAGAATACAAGAAAGTACAAATATTTTAACACAAAAATTGATTCATCGTAGGAAAGGCGTGTGTAGATAACACGTTTCAATGTATTCTTTTTATCACAAATTACACAATGAAAACTTGCTTACAGGATGGGAATTCCGTCCATGTTTGCAGAACATATAAAGGCTAGCGTCCTACAATAAATACTTTTCGGAGAAGTTAAAAGAATCAATGCGATAAGTAAGAAATATATTCCATATATGTTTGTATACCGATTTTTTAAATTATGGTTTTTAGAAGTTGGAAAGTGTAGGGTTCAATTCTACAACTTATTTCACTTAAGCCTATCAAACTTAGATTGGAATTCTATACAATCATAAACATTATTAACTAAAAAAAAAGAAATAAAATCTACTGTTTCTTGTTAGCAGTTAAGTAACTGCTTTGCATTGTTTATTCAGTTGGTCACATTCACAAACTTATTCCACTCTTTTTTATTTCTAGCCAGAACACTTGCCTCCTGCCATGTTATACCTTTGGCTGTTAGTAGTTTTCCCACTACATAGTCCCACGTTTCTTGGGGTCTTCCTCTACCTCTTTTGTGCACCACTTTTGCTTGCCATACTTGTTTCACTTGTCTGTTATCCATCCTCTGTATATGACCCCACCATGCTAGATGTCTTTTCTCTATGTAGTGTTGTATTGTTTCTATCTCCAGTTCTTCTCTTACTAAATCGTTCCCTATTCGATCCCTCCTCGTAATCCCTTTAACTCTTCTTAAAAAACGCATCTCTGCTGCTTGAATCTTGCTTCTCATCCTTTTTGATACGACCCATGTCTCGCAGCCATAAGTAAGTATGGGTCGGTATATTGTTTTGAACACATTTATCTTTGTTTGTCTCGACACTTCTCTTTTATTTAAGAATTTATCCTTCATTGCATGAAATACTTTGTTGGATTTCTCTACTCTCTTCTCTAGATCCATTTCTTGTTTTCCCGTCGCCTCTATTGTAACTCCCAAATATTCAAAGTGGTTAACTTGTTCTATGTCTTTCCCTTCTATTTGTATGCTAATTTTATACGTCTCCTTTGCTAATACCATCACTTTCGTCTTGTCTAGGTTCAACTCCATATTAAACTGTTTTAGCACTTCGTTCCATACATTTAGGTTTGTTTGTAGGTCCGCTTCATTTTCTGCCATTATTGCGACATCATCTGCAAATGCACATTCTGCTATCTGTACTATCCGTAGGTTTCGATAGCCCAGCTTTAATTTTTTGGCTCTTGCATTGCACGTCTTTATAATATCATCCATAAATATTGTGAATAATACCGGGCTCATGACACCTCCCTGTCTTAATCCTTCCTTCGTCTTAAAACTTTCTGATATCAAGTTCTTGCTCATGACATGGTTAACATTATTTTTGTATAGGCTTTTGATGGCCTCTATCAAGTTTCTATCAACTCCTCTGCTGTTCAGGCATTCCCATATCTTCCTTCGTTTAACTCGATCGAATGCTTTACTTAGATCAATAAATGCCAAGAATACTTTCTTGTTATACGGTATCGTTTTCTTAATTATCTCTTTAATTGTAAAGATATGGTCTTGCGCGCTATGTCCTTTTCTGAATCCACTTTGTGATTCCGCGAGTGTCGTCTCTATTTTGCCTCTTAGTCGCTTTTCTAGTATCTGCTCGTATATCTTCATAGGTACACTTAACAATGAGATCCCTCTATAATTGTTGCACACCGTGTTGTCACCCTTTTTGTGAACTGGTAAGACCAGTCCCACTTCCCAGTCTTTTGGTATCACCTTTTCACTCCACACTTTGTTATAAATATTTAGCAGCAGTATTTCTCCGTCTTCCCCCATATGTTTTAGCATTTCAGGTTTTATTTTGTCATACCCGGGAGCTTTTCCATTTTTTATATTTTTAATAGCTTCTCTCATTTCTTGTAGCTTTATTTCCTCTCCGTAGTTTTCTTCTTGCTCATCTATACTTCTTTCATTATTTACTATTGCATTATTGTCTTCTGCTTCTGTTTCTGGTTGCGTTGGATTTAATAGCTCTTCGAAATATTCCCTCCACCTTTCCATAACATCTGTGTCTTCTGTTAATATTTCTCCTTTCTTATTTCTTATCTTATTGTTGGTCTGTGCTTTATTGTTACGTAATGACTTTAGAACTTTATAAAACAGCTTCTGGTTTCCTTTACTATTTCTTTCTAGTCTTTCTCCGAATTCTTTCCATGTGTCTTGTTTTGCTGTTATTATTAAGTTCTTAACTTTTATTCTTTGATCTTTATATCTTTTGTATGTCTCATCATTTCTATTGCCAAGGTATGCCTTCCAATATTCTTTCTTTTTCTTAACTTGTTCCTTAATACTTTCATTCCACCAAGCTGTTTGCCTTCTAATATTGGTTGTTCTGCTTTTCCCGCATGAAATTGCTGCTGCCTCCAATATCATATTTTTGAAATATTTCCAAGCTTGTTCAGTATTTGCTTCTTCCAGATTGATTTCACTTTCTTTAATTTTATTACTTAAAATTTCTTTATATCTCCTGCTAACTTCTATATCGTTTAGTTTATAGGTTTTAATTGTTTGGTACTCCACTTTTTTAGTTATTTTCTTTGTTACTACCTTACTGCTATTATTCTCGTCTACTATTTTTGCTAACACTAGATAGTGGTCGCTATAGATTTCTGCTCCTCGCCTGACTTTGACGTCCTTCACTTTTCTTCTATTTGTTTTTTCCACTAGTATATAATCGATAATAGATTTTTCATTTCTGCTGGTTACTTCCCTTGTAAATTTATGGATATCTTTATGTCGATAGAATGTATTCGTCACTATTAAATTATTTAGGGTGCAATATTCTATTAATCGTTCTCCGTTGTTATTCTTTATATCTTCTCCAAATTTTCCTATTGCTTTGATCGATTTGTTTTCTTGCTTCCCCACTCTGCTATTTAGGTCTCCCGCTACGTATATCTTTCATTTACTATTTTCTGTTACTGCAGTTAATTCTTCCCAGAATTTATATTTGTTTACTTTTGAGTCATTGTCGTCTGGCCCGTATACAGCTATTACTGTTATTACGTTTCCATTTGTTTCTTTTAGTTCTACTGTTAATAATCTCTCACTCCAACCTTTCTAATGCTGAATCTTTACTGCTAGTTCCTCCTTGATTAAGCAGCCTACACCTGCTCTTGCTCTTGTATTCTCTGGTACTCCACTGTAAATGAGTACGTGTCCATCTTCCATTTGTATGGTCCCTTGTCCTTTCTTTTTCGTCTCCGATATGGTCAGTATGTCTAATTTTGCCTTAACAAATTCCATGTTGCCAATTTCCATACTTTTGGTTTTTCTGTTTTGTGCAATTCCGCTGTTTCATTTTTTATTTTATCGTTGTCCTTTACCATTGCCTGTTTCGTCGCCTTAGCTTTCCCTTTGTTGTTTAATCTTAGTTTTTTGAAGTATTTCCTGTATTAGTAATCTTCAGTAACTTTTCTCGTAGTTGATGTGATGAAATAATAACAGAAAAATATCTTAGAAAAAACAGAATATTATATATAGCATATGCAGATATAGAAAAATGTTTCGAACGTGTCAGATGAACAGGTTAGCCCAAACTAAACAATTATGAAATTTTTCATCTAACGAGGCAATAGATTAAATATCCAGCGAAAAAGAGAAAACATTAAAAACAAACAGTATGGGTCGTCATACTTTAAAGGTAGACAAACACATAATCTCATCATGTGTTTGTTCTGTCAAAACTATTTTGGTTTAAGGTTATGTCAGTGCGTGAAATTGTATAAGGTCGTTACCAGTTGAACTATTATTTATGGCTAGATGTTGAACACGTATGTAACGAAAGTTATGTTTTCATTTACTCTCAAATCGTGTCGTTACGCACTCATAATGAATTAACGTCTACATAACTCCACCACTAAATATAGACATTGCGGTGGTCACTTTCAAGAGGATAACGTACGAGGCATATTTGGAAAGTAAGGGCCGTTTAAATATCCTCGCCTAATGTGGGGTGCAGTCAAATTGGTACATTATGGGGGTGCTTTACTGTTGTTATGTGATTGTATTCAGTTGTAGAATGCATAACTACGAAACTGATCGCGACGAGACTTGAATTTCGTTCATATGTTGAAACCAAGCAACAATTAATGCAGTGGAAGTATGCGAGTTTCTCTGAAGCTAAAAAATTCAAACACCGTTCAAAAAACGAAAGCTTAAAGCTACTGCTTTTGCGACAGGGAAATTGTATGGTTACTTGATTTTTTGGAACGTGCTACAACAATTAATGTAGACGTGTGTGGTCGGACCTTAAGACATTGCATGTTATCGCCCCACCGCAAGTGGCAGCTCGCCCTATGCAACTCAATAAACAATTCAATTAGGAAGTATTTAACCATCCTTACTTAGCGTCAAATGACTACCAACCCTTCCTCCATCTTAAGAAGTTTTTAAGAACCATTTTCTCGAGAACGACGACTTCAAAACAACAGTACACGATTGGTTTTGCAGGACAGGTGGCAATTTTCTAGGACGAAGTTGTACAAAAACTTGTACCGCGATATGATTATTATTATTATTATTATGAAGCTTTCACAGGCCTTAGAGGCCCATCGCTTTTGGTGTGAGACAAGGCTAAGTTAGTTTGTGTAATGCACAACAGGCCCTGACTCCGCGGGTTACCGTGTTGGTGCGAAACCGTGCTTAACCTGCTGGTGTGTGGTGTATTTTTTGTGTATATGCTTTTCTTACTCCTCTAGTGCGATCGTAACACCAGGAGTGGCATTAATTTGATCCCAGTGGCAAATGGAGACCGGGACCCAGTACCGATCTCCCAGGGAATTAGAAAAATTTCCGACCCTGGAGCGAATCGAACTGGGAAGCGTTTGGACTATTACATCCAAAGCTTGGCTCTTCTACCACTGAGCCATACCCGCCCCTACCGCGATATGATAACTGTTTAAATTCGAATGGTAATTATGTAGAGAAATAGTTAGGAGTGTATCCAACTTTCTGTTTGTTTTATGGCCGATCGTCCTTTAATTTCAGAAGAAGCTTCATAATTCAATAGGAACCAATTGATTAAACACCATGCGAAGTTACCAAATGGAACGTCGATTTATAAATAAATGTTTGATGATTTAATCTATTTGTAATAATTGTTTACTGTTGTTTACATAACCGCGATATTTGTTAATATCTTGGCGTCTTGTATTCTACTGTTTGTTTGCTTCATAGTGCCAAGGGCAAAACTCAAAACTGTTAAATATGACCAATAGCAAATTCACATGGACTTTCAAAAAGACAATCATGACAAAAAGTTACTGAATTTTTACTGTTTTCCGCGCTGTGTTTCTGCGAAGAGTTATCGGGTTTATATTGTAATCACTGAAACTAAATCTGAAAAACCTGCTGATATTTAACTCGTAAAATAATGTTATCGAACCACTCAAACATTAATACCGTGATAAGTTAGTACATACTAAACATGTTTGAATATAGGTATACGTAGGAAATAATGAGAAAATCTTAATGTTACTGGTTATATTGATTAATGAGGTTGCAGATTGCAACCAAGGACCATGTCTTCTCTAATTACCAGCAAGGCTATAATCATAGATGCCCTTTACAGTACGAAGCTTACGGTATTAATTAGTGTGATAAAGATTGCAATTTGTTTAAAGGTATCCATGAATATATCCAAATTAAATTATGGGAATTTCTTGTTTCATTCAGTAGCTCTTCCTTGAAGTATTTGTAGTTCCCTGTTTCTCATATTCCAAGGACAAAGACTTGCATTTTGCAGGAATTGCCGTAAAATGTAGCAGCAGCAGCAGCAGAACACGGAAATCTCATTCTCATATAGGACCTACGTGTATCGTTAACATTACAAAAAGTCCTCACACTTCAGTTTCGGAAATCAAGAAAAATATTTGTGTAAACTGATTGTATCATTTTATGAAATTTGAACAAACATTGTTGGACGATGCCCGAAAGTTTTAGCCTCGAACATTTTTGTACCCAACGAAACTCTAAGGTGTAATGGTTTCGTATAGAGTGTTAAACTGAAAAACATAGAGGAGGAATCATCATGATTCGTAAGGAACATATCTCATTCAACCCCTTAGAGTAGGCAAACACACACTTATATTAGCGGACTTGCGCACTAGGTGGCGCAACCTCACCAAAATCTTTGCGAAACTGAACATTGTACGGTAACTAAGAAGTACTGAGCACTTTCTGAAAATTTTTGCTGAGCCCTAGCTTGGCGTCCGAAAAGCAGCTAGAAGCAGATTACGAGCATTATGAAGTGTGACATTCATTGTAACAATTTCAATAATATTTGATAGTAGTTAAGAAGCTCTTATTGTTGTTAATGAGCCATCTTGACTATTTAATACTAATTCCTGCTGGTCATCTTCGCAGTTTGATTGCGAGGCACTGTTTTTCAAGTATGTACAAATCAAACTCCCGAACGAGTCTGAAAGTTTTGGCTGTCGTCTTATAAGTAACACTTTTCTTCTGCCGAAATATCGTAACGGTATTGGCTAATGCAGACTGCTTTAGTCGTCGTGTGAATAAGTGTTCTACTCCATAATTAGTTTTGTCTAGTTGCAACAATAAATAAGTTGTAATAGTTTGCAGCAATTTGCTAAAATAGGAGAAACTTTACCTTTAGGTAACCGTTTTTAGGTCTGCAATAGCTTCTAAATTGGCCGAACCGAACGGGGCGCGTTGTTTGTCTATGTTTCTCTTGTTAAAGCGTTGTTAAACACACAATAGTTAATCGGCAGGGATTATGGTTACTTTCCAAGGAAAGGGTAGGTGGCTTGGTCATGAAAACGCATGACCTTGCTAGCACCATCTCACTATTACTGCTAGTTTATAGAACTGTAGCGCCTTGCTAGATTCTGAAGGATACTGATTCGAAGCGCCCTCTTCTGCCAATGTCCAAAAAAGTCTACAATTTCTTGACATTACGTCAGACATCTAAGTGTTTATTTGTAATGCGCTTAGGCTCCTACTACCCCAACAAAGAAATCCACATGGCAACACGCAGAATAGTCCTAAGATCTTCAGAACTCCGCCGTTGCCCGGTCCCAAGCCTGGAATGTGAAAAGAGGAGGGTTTCCGGACGAGTCTAGCAAACTACCCGGGGCAAAACGATAGATATATATATGTATTGCTCACAGACAACGGAAAATGAGAAAATGGAAAAATAACCACCTAAGAATAGCATGCTGGAACGTAAAATCATTTAATAACAAAGTATGGACAACCACAATATAGATATATGTACCATATCAGAGGCTTGGAAGAAGAGTAAAGGTACATCACGATACCAAAACTATATTTTGACATATACGACAAAATATCGAGGCTATACAATACATAAATGATCGAATAATTTCAGTGATGCTGGTCCTCAACAATAAACCAATACATCGAATAGCAGTATATGCCCCAGATGCTAGCAAACCAGACAAAAAATCTATCGAATTCTAGGAACTACAACTCCAAATAGACAATATTCCAAACAACGAAAGAATAATTCTTCTAGACCATTTAAATGCCAGAGTAGGCAATGAAGCGCTAGACGGGATTAAACAACTATTCAACGAGGCAACTGCAAACACTAGGGGAGAAATGCTACCAGAGTTCTGTGTCTTTCACGAACTCAGAATCAACAACACATTCTTCAAACATAAATGGCAACACAGGTATACGTTCGCAGATTGCCGTAGCAACAAATCGGTAATCGACTATATAATTACTAATAGACCAATACACCCCGAATACATACTAGATGTTAGATGTCTGACCTCAGCAAATATAGGCTCCGACCATAACCTAGTCCTCTGCAAGCTACGAATTCTGCTACCACCGCCAAAAAGAAACTTCTTCTGAACGTTGAGAAATTCAACATCCCATTCCTAGCTGATCCTAATACAAGGCATTCATTTATTATCATGATCCTCGTTTCTACCGCTGGCGCAGTGTCGAGGCGGTGTGGGGCAAAGCCAAGCTAGTTTGTCCTATGTACAACAGGGCCTCTGGGACTCTGCGGGTTACCGTGTTGGTGCGAAACCGTGCTTGGCTTGCCTGTTGTGTGTGGATGTTTTTGTTTATGGTTTTGTTACTCCTCTAATGCGACCGTAATACTGGGAGTGTCATTAATTTGATCCCCAACGGCAAATGGAGACCGGGACCCAGTATCGACCACCCAGGGAATTAGAAAAATTTCCGACCTCTGAGAGATTCGTACCGGGAACCGTTTGGACTATTACATCCAAAGCTTGGCTCCTCTACCACCGACCCATTTCCGCCCTCCAAATACAAGGCAACTCTACGTAAATCGCACACAACAATTACGATGAATACACGAAAAAGGAATATATACGAAGCAGCAGAAGAAGCGATTGAAAAGAGAAAGATCAACCTTAACGCAAAACTCAACGCCTTCTCGTAGTCTATGAAACTTATGATAACGTCCGTCTGCATGTCTTTACATTTCTGTATTAAAACTTGTAATGCAAATAAAGCTTCCCTTGTGCCTACGCCAGATCTAAATCCAAATTGGTTGTTACTTAGTGTTTCGTCACACTTTTTCCTTATCCTTTCATGAATGATATTCAAGAACAATTTTAATACTTGGCTCATGAGGCTTATTGTGCGAAATTCCTTACACCTTTTAGCGTTAGCTTTCTTTGGGAGAGTTATGAAGGTAGACTTCAATCATTCTTTCGGTATTATCCCTGTGTCGTATAATTGGTTAAATATTGTAGCAAAAAGTCTATATCATCCTCTTCTAGAATCCTGTTCTTCATCCTCTTCTCCTCTCTTAAGGATTTCTATATTCACCTGGTCAAACCCTGGAGATTTCCCTTCCGTTGCTTTCTCCAGCGCTTTTTGAACTTCCTCTTTTAATATCGAGGGTTCTTCTTTTTCTAAATTGTTGTCCTGTTGCTCCATTCTGTTATCTAAGAAGAGTTGTTCTATATACTTTCTCCATACCTCCTTCTTTTCGCTTACCTCGGTCACAATATTGTTCCCTTCGTCCATTAGGATGTTATGTTGTTTTCTTCTGTTTATTCCTGTCCTCTCTTTTATTTTCTTATGAAAGTAAAGGAATCATACTTTCTCTGCAGCTCCTCAATTTCTTCCCATTTCTCAGTAAGGCACTTTTTCTTTGCATATCTAATTTCTTTCCTTATGTCTCTGTTGATTCTATCATATCTAATTTTGTTATTGTTCTTGTACTTTCTTCTTTCGTCCATCATTTCTAGTATTTTTTCAGTCATCAATTTTTTGTTTTTGTCTTGTTTTTCTATCCCTAATATTTCTCTTCCGATCTGATGTATTATTTCTTTCGTGTGTTTCCATTTATCCTCCACTGTCGGCATTGTTCTGTGTTTACTTTTCTTTGCCCGGTCTTTCAACTTTTCAGCTACTTTTTTTCTTATATCTGGTATCCTGAGTTTCTTTACATCTACCTTTTATTGAATTCATTTTTCTTTTTAACTACTTTCATCGTGCATTTAAACTTTACTACTACTGGATTGTGATCGGAATTTATGTCAGTGCCCGGGTATGTTTTGGCACTCTTAATGCTATTTTGGTATCTTTGGTTAATCAACACATAGTCAATTTGATTTCTTTGAATATTTTCTTCTGTCTTACCTGGAGAGGTCCAGGTATATAGCCTTCTTGGGGGGGGGGGTAAAACCTGTTGGTTACCACCAGTTCTTGTTCCTGAGAAAATTGTACCATAGTGTCTCATCTGTCATTCCTGTTACCTAATCCAAACTTTCCTACTATCCCCGGTACTTGCCCTTCTCCAATCTTGGCGTTGAAGTCGCCCATAATTATGTTTATATAGTGTTTTTTCGTTGTTTTCTTCAATTGTTCCAATTCTCCATAGAACTCTTCAATCTCTTCAGTTGGTTTCTCTGCAGTGGGGGCATATACCTGTATTATATTTATCTTTCTTGGTCTTGCATCTATCTGTATCATCATTACTCTTTCCGACCATGTCGTTCGTTGTTGTCTGAATAGTACATAACTTTGCCGTTCTCTGTTCTAAGTTTACTATTTCCTTTGCAAAGATGATGAACACCCTAACTGGAACATGGAATGTCAGGCGTTTAAAACAACCTGGCAAATTAGATAATGTTATAAAGGAGATGGAACGTCTTAAATTAAAATTATCTCTGATTAAGTTTCAACGTTACTAAACGTTACATCAAAAACGTGCTTTTTCTGATGTTATTAGATTCAGTGATATTTGTAATTCGCAATTCTATGTAACCTGCAAATTCGTAGTTTAAAATAGTAACCGTATGTGTAGGTGTAATAGACAGAATATCCAAAGCCGATTAGAACGTTTCTGTAAGCATACGTTTAAATTACATCCCAAGGGGTTGAATTACACTCAATGAAAGGTGGTGTTTTACTTAAAATTTAATTCGGTAAACACTAAAGCTCTTCACAGTAGCGTTAATTAGTTTACGCTTACTCATTAATTACGTAGCACTGTATATAGTACACGGCTCACTTGATTAGCTCCGTTAACACATTGATTTTGACGTCTTCCGCCACAATCTAAGCGTAAACATCTTAAAACAGTGTTGGTTTTAGTTTGATAGCTGCGAATTATTCTCTTAAACTGTTCGCAAACAGGCACTGAGATTGGCGCGAAACTTTTGCCTTTAAGTTTTATAATACAACACATATTCAGGATAGAATTATTTAATCAAATATTTTTAAAATACTAAATGTAATATCTCGTATACATTACTTTATTTTTTGTCGTATTTTGGAACAGTTTCTTGGGCTATTTTCCCTATCGGGTAATATAGACCAACAAACCAAATAGAGTTAAAGAAAGTCATGTAATTATTTATTAGTGACATAATCGGGTAATGCATTCTACTGAGTGTAGTGGATATCTTGTTCGCTATACGCTTGTAGTTGTCGCCTGTTGTGTGCGTGACTTCAAGTTCTCGCTCCCTGTAGATTAATATAAAGAATGGAATTCAATTATACCCCACGGACCCACACTTTATATCATCTAAACACATTACGACATTACTAGACACATCCAATAACTGTTCTGCCTCTGAATAAAGAAAAATAAGACAAGACGACTTTATAAGTTGCTGTTATATCCGAAAAGTACATAACTGTAAATAAATATTTAAAAACAGAACGAATGTAGCCCTTTGATGGCAGTTTAAAAGAGAATAGAGAGGAATTCGATGAACCATGGCTATAAGTAAATTAAGACATATAATTCGAAATAACTATACAGGTTAAAAAAGACTGTAAAACTATGAAGATCACAAAGCCTGGGGAATACACGAGCTGAAATGTTGAAAGTTGGGTCTGAGACGCTGTTTGACATGATTAGGAACCTTTTCGAGAGATACGTTAATGCAGAATCTATACCGAGACCACGAAAAACATCAAATATAAAGGGAGCACAGCAAGAACCATCTAACCACAGAGGAATATCCGTTATCTGTTCGATCAGCAAGCTACTATTTTATAAAAAAAGAAATTGAAGGTTAAAAGATAGATTTTAGAGCGGGTTGGGAAATACACTATATAAGTGGTAGTAGCAAACCTAATAAGAAAAAATATGGATGAATATTATAACCCGGGTAAGAGTGAAAGAAGAACTGAGAAATTACTGTTAGTAATGGACTAAGACAGGGTTGTAGCATGTTCCCATTTTTTAACATACCTTTAAAGCAGATATTGCAGAAATGACAGAGTCAGTGCGTTTCCATGGAATTAAAAGTAAGGACATCTCGTTCACTTGATATTTTATGGAATATCGGGTCATAATAGCAGAAGCTATAGACGACCTTACCTACATTGTTCATAATCTAAATAAATAATATAAGCTAACGCAACTGAATATAAATTAAGAAAGTCACAGTATCTATGAATATGGAAATACGAAATAATCCAAAGAAATAAAAGAGAAATCACTTAACGAATGATCTATGGGATAGGAAATACCAACAGAAGGGCATAATGGAGGAAGAAGATGTACAGAAGCCTGGAGGTTTATTGGTAGAGTAAGAAAAACCACTATGGAAAAGGTTCCCATACAAAAACATCACGGGAGCTATGGAAAAATTACTACGAACATCTCTTGAAAGAAAACCGATCACATTATTCTCAAGACACCGTACCAATTAATGCAGAAGGAGCGTGGAGATTGCAAAAAAACATTACAAAAGTTAAAAGGAACGCGTGGGGAACTTCTAATGCACGTCCACAAGATCAAATATTTAAACATTAGAAATGAGATCCCTAGTTTACAACTAAACTCTATTTGTTGAGCATTGAGCTAGAACGTCAACAAACACACGTATTTGACTCATCCGAACGCGCGCTGTGATTGGTCTACGCTAGATAACGCTAATGCCTCATTACTTAAGGAGTAATTGACGCTCAAAAACTTTGTTTTGCACTCGTAATTACCGGGTTAAGTTTGTGTGCTTTTCAGAGCAGTGCTTATCGGTTTTCGGCGTTTGTATAGTGCCTGGTGCTTATTTTCCTCAAATGGAGCAATTTGTTCCAGAAACGTGTAATCGTAGGGGGCGTCCTACTACAAAAGCATTCTGACGGCGCGAACGTTAATTTAGAAACAAGGAATATTACATAAATATACATCCGGTAAATCAACGCACCTGTCAAGCGTTTGTTTACGTTCTACCTCAATGCTCAACAAATAGAGTTTAGAGAACTTAGAAGAAATAGAAGCCTATGAAGACAATTACTTAGGAATTATATTCTCCAAAACAGGTATGGATGAAAAGGAAATAAGAGCAAGCATAATACAGGCAAGCAAGGGAATAGGGAGTTTGGATGAAATTTTATAGAGTAAGCATAGAAGCATCGAATATGCAATACATATAAGATAATAATCAAAAGTAGCTTACTGTATGGATCAGAAACATGGAGGGTCACATACAGATGAGTAAATGTTACAAGTAACCCAAATGGACGCGCTGCGAAGATCGGCTAGGATTTCACCAATCACAGAATAAGAAATTATATTTTCATTCTCTACTGTACCGGCAACACATAAGAGTGTAAGGAACTATTATAAAAGACACCGAAAGAGAAGAACTCATTACGTACAGGCATATAGAGCGTGTGGCAGACCATACGTTACCAAATCAAACAATGACCTGGATACCATATCACAAAAAGAAAAGAGATAAAACCAAAAGGACACAGAATGAAGGGGGCCGGAAATCGATGAGCTCGAGGAACAATGGAAAGATTGAAGATAATGGCATCGAGATATCGGATAAAGTCGATGCACTTTTTACACCGATTGTATTATTATTATTGTTAGTACTGGAGTATTGAAAGACAAGGTTCAACCTAGATTGGGCAGAACTAGAAATTACTATATCAGACAAATAAAGAATGTTGAAAAACAATAGTAGACAAAATAGACGAAATACAATTAGTATAGTTAACATGTTAACAGAATGTTGGAAAATAGAAAAGCGGATTTAATGTGGGGAATGAAAAGATGTAGACCAAGATTGAGTTGAAAGGGAAGGATGTAAGTTTGGAAATGAACCCAAACCGAGAGGTATGATGGAAAGGAACCTATGAGCCGTAGAAACCCGAATAATTTATATTAAGACGACTTTATACGCTTATTATGAGACTCTTCCGCCAACTGGCTTAATGTACAGGGTATGTTCTGTGGGCGTTTCGAACTTTTAATTGAGTTAAACAAAAGTTACAAGCAGCTTTCACAATTTCATTGATCTGCCTTGAAAGATATAGGCTTTGAAATTCCCAAATCAGGCTTCGAGAACTTCTATGGAATGTTGCAAAGGTGGCAGCTTTAGTATTACTACAGCAATTGAACGTTTATGGAGGATCAATTTTGTTGGAAAATTATGCAGTTTTACGGTCGTGGACTAGAGGTTAGCCTGTTGGACTACTACGCTAAAGGTCTGGGGTTCAATTCTAAGTACTGGAACATTTGTAAGTGCTGCTCTTCCTCGCAAGGGTATGGAAAACCAGAGAGGTATCCTGCCTAGTAAGTTTTATCTAGAATAGAAGTTTTTATAGTTCGCGTGGCTACAGGAGCCCACGTCAAGCTGTAGGTACTCTATGTTTGTGGTATTAAGAACGCGCAACACAGGCATAGGAGAGAGGATAATTACGTCTCCTAAGAGACAAAACCACTTACCGAAGAAGATGTAGTTGTGTAATGCGAGAAAATCTACTAGAAACATGAAACAAGCTTTCGATGTCCACGATTTTCCCATGTAAAAGCTTTTAAATGGCTGTTTTACAAGACATTCGGTTTTAACACGCAAAGTATTGCTTTGTAGATTTTACCTAGAGTACATTCTAACTAATAAACAAACGGCAATAAGACTTATACATATATCTGTTTATGGCGAAAGTAATTTAAGGTTTCAATCTAACATGATTGGATCATTCTGTTTCTTTTCTAGAATAAAAAAGTGACAAGTAACAATAAATATCGAACAATGGTGAAAATTTCATGCGTTGTTCAGACTGTTATTTGTAAAAATGGTTACTCTTTCCTAGCTTGACAATACAGTAAACGACATAAAAAATATAATAATTCAAAATACTAAATAAAGTAGCTCACATTTTATTCTAAATCAATAGGAAAGGTATTCACGAAAAAACTAAACAGAAACATGCATGTTATTGGAAGCAAATAAATTAGAATAATAAGAGAAAGCCACCCACTTAGGAGTATAATTTTCGTTTATATATAAATACAATAGAAGACCTAAGCAAGGTGGACCCGATTCTGACCTTTGAAAAGGGGTTAAAGGTAAAATGTCAATGAGAAAAACCGAGTTTTAAATTTCTTTTGTGTTAACGTGCGGTATTTAAATAAATTAACTATATAGCCACTACCGAAACTGTGAGGAAAATGTCAACAAAAAATGGTAGAGCTCTTAAAACGGCAAATAACATGATATAAATTAAGAAACAAAACTGTGTTTGAGTTTAGACAATTAAAATGGAAATGAGTAAAACTTGAACCCAGATTAACTCAGCAGGTAAGTAAATGGGAACCAGCACATATGACAAGAAACGCAATGATACAACAGAATCAAGGATAGATCCATTGAGAATGTTGTTAATCTAATGTTTTAGTGTAAATTTGGGTTTCTTTTTGTTCGCTTTGTATGTATATTTTAGTAGGATTCACTCTCATTTTTATAAGTTGTGAATTTTACTAAGCGAGTATTACCATTATGAAGATCCAAACCCATGAAAAATACGACTGAATTATATTTGTGGGTTTGCAGCATTCACTGTACTAAAATATCATTTGAAATAAAGTTAAAGAACTGCTTCATGTGCGCGAAGTACCTTAAGAGTGTGCAATAATTTAAACTTGTAGAGCTAGAATTGAATTTTGAAGCCATCAAATATAATTGAACAGTGCTGGAATCCTTCCAGATTGCCCTCAGTCACATCTACAGATGGACCAGCAAGTGGAGGATTAAACTCAACGGTGGGAAATCAACCGCCACCCTATTTCGACACCCGAACTCCTTCCGAGCCCCCAGACTGGATCCAACTGACATAAATATTTCTGCCCACAATCAACCAATCCCCCTTTCAAACCAGGCCCGATACCTGGGAGTCACCTTCAGAAATACCTGCTCCCTAAACCTCGACATCCGAGAAACCCTGAAAAAAGTCCGAAACCGTTCCAATCTTCTTCGGCGTATTCAACGCCGCTTCCACGGCTGCGACTCTCGAACCCTCCTCCGCACCTATAACACCTTCATTCGCCCCGTCATTGAATACCGAGCCCCCATATACGCCATTCTCAAACCATTCTCCTCCATCAAATAGCAGCATGTGAAGGGCAAATTCACCGTCGCATATTCTGTCTTCACAGAGAACACCCCAGCCACTTAGTCCACATCGACACCGAAACCACTCCGATATGCGACCGCCTCACTCTCCTTCAGCAGAAATACATCTCTCGCACCCTTCATCAAGGCATTCCTCTCGCCAACGAAACTCGCATGACCTCCCACAGACCCCTAAACCGTGACCTCGTCCCAGTAAACCGTGTCCCCAGGAAACCCCGGAGGAAACACCCTCAGCCCCCTGCCGCTCTCCTATCTTGCCTGTACCCTGACCTCCCACGAAACCTCATTGACATAGTGGACACTCCACTGTCAATGAGGTGAACAGACCACCTGCGTGACCGTGTGGCCCCCAAATGTGGTACACGTACAACTACGTACGGCCATGCCACCCCCTCCTTTTTTTTCAGAAATTTTTTCAGGATACCATTACATTTACCCCCTCTTCCGCCATTGTAACACTCCAATTAACAGAAAACACTACACTTTTATTTAACAATACAGATACCCGAAGAAGCTACAAACACCACCCCAGACCAACCAGCCACCACACCAACCACCAACCCATCACCAGCCCATCAAGATGCCGTCAACCCAGAAGATGAAGAAACGAAGCCCAGGACTGAAGAGGCCCAACGCCTAGAACGGTCCACCGCCTTAGTATTAAGTTATTCATAAATACAAATGACATGTAATATCATAACTTTTTGAATAAACCTATTTTCAATTCAATCATCCTTCCAGAAAACGTTGACTGAGAAAGAATTAAATGCTCCAATGATGATAATATTATATACTTACAAACGATTTATCTATAACAAATAATTGCTGCAACTGTGTTTATTTATTTGCTTGGTTCATAAATAACTTACGCCGTTGTTAATTACACGTAGATACACAAAGCACAGAGGGAAGTAATCATTAAAGTAAGCACATATACAAATCAGAATATCAAGAATATATGCTGGTGACCTCTGAAACCAGTGAGCTCAAAACCGTCCGCCAGTAATGATCCAGTACTGATGTGCACTGGTGAACCTGCAGTGAAAAACTAGATGCTGCAAGAGGTGGCCCTGATTTAACTAAGGGTAACGGCTATAGAGGAGTAAATCTCGACAATAAATCCGTAATTCACCTTGGACGCTACGTGCGGCTGGATGAATTGGACGACCTTAGAACGATGCCCATGGGATACCTGGTGATCTGCCACTGTTTCAGCCTTACCTCTGTCCAGGACTCTGCAGATGCGGACCTTCTTTTCCCTCCTACTCGTGGGAACAATATGTCAGGTTGTACCATTGTTACAGATCTTCAAGATAATTCAAAGGGAACCTCCAGCAGGCAAACCTACGATATTTACACCTCCACTATTTCACAGAAGAACCCCAAAGGTGAGAGTGCTTTTCAAGGACCTCCCTCATCATCACAGCAGGGGGTCCTTATTCAGGGCACCCGTGAACCCAGACGGCTCAAACCAGCGGCCGTGAGAGGGACGAAAGGCGGTCGAAGAAGAACAGAAGTGACGCCCAATAACGCAAAACAGAAGGAGAGGATGGCGGCTTGGACCGGCCGTAACCAAGGATCCTGACAGAACCAGGGAACCGCCAGAACCAGCATATACCCTCACACCAAACCGACCAAAGCGACGCAGACCTGTGGAAGAAACTCCGCCCTAAGATTCCCAGGTAGAGAGAAGGACTAATCAGACTTCATCAGTCGGTTCAAGTAGAGCAGAAAACCACGTGCGAGTCGCTATCATTGAGAAGTGGTATCCAGACAAGCGAATGACTGAGGACCAACATGTACAGCTACAATCAGCTCTTCTGAATGCCGTTGGTGACATACAAGAACGGGGCTTCGTTCCTCTATTTTACAAAGCCTAAACCTCTTATCACGTGCTGCATGTATGGCCAGCTTGGACGTCACTCAGGTACAGCTACTTGGGGTTTGGATATCCGAACCCTAGTGACGTAACGAGCTGCCTATAAGCAGTATGCTGGGGTTTTACAAAGCAACTCGGCTGTTTGACCACTGAGAACACTGGAAGACACAATGGGCACTATTGCCTAAGCCTAAGTACTGGGTCCCCTGGAACTACCGTAAACAAACAACAACATGTAAGGTGTGTGACTTTGCTTGTGCGATATATGAAAAATCCCTAAAGTTTCTTTACAACTGTTTAATTGTCAAATTGTATGAAGTGAATTTAACTTACGAATGAATCTTTTTTGTTGGTGATTCTTTAAACGACCGTTGAGAAACTTAAAACAGTAATTATATTTTAGCTACGCAAATTAAATAAATAATAGTACGCGGTATGTATTTTTCACAAAATTACTAAGAGTTGTAATTTTCTGGGTACACCGTAGATGTACGTTCTATAGGTAGAATTAAAAAAACCTTTTGAAACACTCCACACTCGGCAGGAGAAATATAATAAGCGCACGGTTAGATTACGTTTTCGTTTTGTTTGCACACCAAACATGAAATCCGGATACAAATACAAAGAAACGCCATCGCTGCTAGACTAGGTGGTTATTCAGCAGCTTCTTTACTGATTGTTAAAAAATAATCTTAAAATTTAAGCAAAGGAAAAGATTGCCTTTATCTATGTGAAGCATTTGTTACCCGAGTGCATTAATAATACACAATTATAAGAAATAAATACTAAGGATAATGATAATTTTTAACGTAAACTTACCTTGGCACTGGAACCCTTGTTTACCAAAACCCCTGCAAGCAAAAAGAAAAATCGTATTATGAAATTCTATAACTGTATCTTGCATCTATTTATTATTACATTGTTTGTAAAAGCTTGACAAGACACGATTCATCTAACATTCGAATACATAAAAATAATGAAGATTATGCAAAAATAATGAAG